>PVKS010004788.1:0-90304 GCA_004027875.1 Aplodontia rufa
TGTACGTGGTGCTGGGGTTTGAACCTGCGTACTCACACATGCTGGGCAAGCGCCGTAACTGCTGAGCCACCACTCCAGCTCCTATATATTTTTTTCCTATACAAAATGTTTAAAATCTGGTAGAATTTTTACACTCAGCACATCTCAGCTTGTACTAACCATGTTTTTAAGTGCTTACCACCCACGTGGGGCTAGTGCCTGTTAAGTAAGACAGTACACCTTTTGTCCTAGCAGGCCAGAGCCGCCACCCTTTCATATCCATTTTCTTCCTCTTCCAGAATGCAGCGAGTGTTGCTTGGATGCCAGAGACAACAGCAGGCCTGCAGAGCCTTAGGTGTAAGGCAGTGGTGGCTGTAAGGGCTCAGGACAAAGTATGGCCATAGGTTTGTTTTGGAAAGAGTTCTCTTCTGTCTTGTGCTCTGGGTGTGTGTGAGCCATTGTGGGGGTTGGGGGCCGGGAGGAGGGGAGGCAAGTGGGGGCTTTTCTCTATTTCGAGGCCTGCTCATGGGCTCTCAGTTGCGTAGGGGTGGCAGCAAGGGACTGACAGTAGAGGAGATGGCGAGGGAATATGGAAGGATGTTGTCTGGAGTCACAAAAATAGATCTGTGTTTGTGGAGTTGTTACCAAGACTCAAAATACCATTTCCCTGTGCAGGGGAGGAGCAGGACAAGGGAGATATTAAAGAGCTACATGCTTTTATGATTAAAATACTCAAGAAGGAGAATGAAGACCAGGGACAGTAGAAACGTAAGCATCTGAGGTTCTTTTTCAAACTGGATCTTAGAATCATCTCAATTTTCCAGAGCTCTGTCTGAAAAGCCATTTTTCTCTCCATGTGTCACACATCTGTTTTCAGTCTTTCCCACATGATTTGAGCATTAAATGAATCTGCCTCATGTATGAACTTCCACTGGTTTCTGAAATTTGCAAATGTGTTATCTTTGAAAAGCAGATGATCAAAGGCTCTCTCACGGGATATGGCCCCAGAGATCAGTCTTTGGGGAGGATTGCTTTCCCCTTGCGAAGCAACAGCGACACCAAGGACTCATGAGCACAGTGGCCATGAACTCAGGCTGAGTTTGACTGCATCCTTTTACTTGCTCAGTCTCTGTTATGTTACTTAACCTTCCTGAGCCTCAGTTTCCCCTTCTACCACAGGTGAATAATAATATATCTTACCTCACTGGGATGTTGGGAGGAACCAATGAAAAATGTTTGTATTGTGCTTAGCACAGTGCCTGGTGCAGGTTAGCATGATGATTCTCACTCTGGGTTGTGCTCTGCACTTCAGTACCATGGCTGGCTGGGTGGAATCTTCTCATGTACCATATTGTCCTACTTTCCATTTGACAGTGTAATGTGACAGATGTGGGAAATGACACACAGAGAAGAGTTACTGGCTATAGCTGCTTACAAAACTGGTGCAGAACTCAAGATAAAACCCAGAATTCCTGTTTCCTAAGGCTATTTTAATAGAATCTTCTGGGTCTCAGAACCAGTGTCTGAAATTTCAGAAAAGTATAGAGAGGAAACTGAGGGAGCAGGGTTTGATTCTGTAGCACAGAGAAAACACAGCAGCCTGATAGAGACCAAGAAATTCTGATGTGCAAGTGGGTATGCCAATATATAGCTATGAGAAATGCTTATGGTAAATATTGATTTGACATGGAAACATGCTTTTGATCTATGTCTGTTGAAAAAAATAAGGAAATATAATTGTACACAATTTAATGTCATAAATTAAAAAAAAAAACAACTACTGATCTGCCTTTGCTGAAATATTCGAAACCAGGTATTATTGGGTTATCTGTGTTGGATGATAGTTGTTTTCTTGAAGATTTGGTGTATTTTCTACAATGAACACTCATTACTTTCATAATCAGAAAAAACAGTCTTTGGTTCACACCAGGGAGCCTGCGGCTCATTCTCATCTCGCTCAGCCTTGCAGGACTCCTGGTGGCTTCAAAGCCTGCTTTGTTTACAGAAGGATGATTATGTGGGTGTCCAGGGAGATGGACTGATAGAGAACAAAGTGAGACATGTTTTATTGAAGATGCTAACCAGTAACTCTCGCAACAAAAACCTTCAATGAATTCAGTGGCTATTATAGTCAAAGTAAATTGAGAAGGTGAGTGGGGATGTTAACGTGCTCTGTGCTGGAGGACCATAGACTTCTTCATCTCTGTGGGGGAGAGATCAGAAATAGAGTCTGTCATGACTGTGATTTCGATTTAGTCTGGGGTTGGTTAACTCAGCATAGTCGGTGTCTGATGAGGGTAATGGTTGGATTCATCTCTCCCAATCTTCCCACTGGCTTTATCACCTTGTCTCCAAATCACACAGGGGTTCTGCTTCCACTCTGCAAGGCCTCGGTGTCTTGCCCATGATTGTGTCCATTCTGTCTTGCTATCCTGACTGAAGTTTTCCTACTTTGGACCCAGTTGTTTCCCCCTACCTAGCCACTTGGAGGTGTCCATCGTCTGCACATTCTTCATGGTATCCAATCCTACTTTTGACCCTTTGCTTATTGCTCAGGTCCCTGCCCTGCAGCTCTGGTGTGATCAGCCTTGCTCCTCTCCCATGTTCTATCTCAGCCACCAGAGGCCCTCCCAATTTGGAGCCCGGTCCCTCCTACGTTCTCAGGAGAGATGTCTGTAAGTTACTGACTTTGCTCTGTGCCATGGTCACATAATCTCTATAACTCTTGTTTTTGGCAGTTATTTGACCATCATAGCACAGCAGACTTGGAGATTAGACCCTGATGGGTCAAGGTGAATCCTCCCTATGACTTGATTCTGCCACTTCCTAGTCATGAGATTTTAGGCAAGTCGCTTGATTTAGTCAGCTTTTTTGCTGCTGTAACTAAATGACCTGACAAGAACCATTTTAGAAGAGGAAAGTTTATTGGGGGGGCTCACATTTTCAGAGGTTTCAAATCATAGATGGCCAGTTCTATTCCTTGGGGCTTGAGGTGAGGCAGAGCATCATGGTGACAAAGAGACAAAGAAAAGCAGCCTATGTGATGATCAGCAAGCAGAGAGAGACTTCACTCACCAGATACAAAATATATACCCCAAAGACATCCCCCAATGACCTACCACCTCCAACCACACCCTACCTGCCTTCAGTTACCACCCAGTTATTCCCAATCAGAGGATTAATTCACTGATTAGGTTAGGGCTCTCATAACCCAATCATCTATCCTCTAAGCCTTCTTGCATTGTTTCACACATGAAGTTCGGGGAACACGTAGTATCCAAACCATAGCATTGCTAGATCTTTCTCATCCTCAGTTTCCTCATCTGCAAATTGGTGTTTATAATATTTACCTGAAAGGGTGAATTATTAAATGTAAAGTGTGTCCAACTTATCTGGAGCATGGCTAGTACTCAAATGTCAGTTGTTGCAGTCATTCTTATAAAATAACCTAACCTATCACGTGGTAAGAGGATAGGCTTTGGACTCTGACCAACTTGGTGAAACTGCTCTTCTGACTGTGACTAGCTGTGGCTCACTATGAGCTTTAGGTTATACTGTAGACTAGGGTAATAAAGAGTATTTTTGCCTGTAGGACTTGCTGCAGGGACTAAATTAAATAATGGATGGGAAGTACTTGCAAAATGCATGGTATATCTATAAAATGTTGGGTGATGTTTGTTTGATGATGGATTTTTCCTAGGAAGAATGATGTTATGAAATCATTCTTACTTATTCAAAAGTGACTCTGGAATATTATAGAGGTAATGAACTCTATAATATTCCAGAGTCACTTTTGAACTTTAGAGTATATAAAATTCTCGTGGTTGTGATGAAGAATCATGACACTGGTTGAGTAGAATTAGGAACAGAATTGGCAGGCTGGGTGTTCCTTCTGTCCAGGAGTATGAGCTCATTTTGTCCTAACCCAGATACTATTGGTCTTGAGTGCCCATGGGCTGAAACCGCGGGCCCTCTGAATGGGCAAATCTGCTGGCCAACAGCAATGTATTTGGAAATATGTGATCTTAATATTAATGATCTCATTTCTTTCCTTCGTAGAATATAAAGTAAGTGAGACTCCTTTCACAAAAATTATTATTTTTGTTCAAGAACATAATAGTGACTTAAAATGATCTCAGGAATCACTGGGTACAGGAAAATATGGCCTCATAGAGTCAGCTGAGGACAGGTAGTCATCTCTGGAAGAAGCCAGCCTTTGACATCATTGCTAACCTTCCCTAGTTCAGAGATGTTCCTACAGCCCAAGGAGGAGGAGGAGATTTTTCTCTTGGATAGAATTGCTTTATGAGAGCAAAGCCTGTTGTCACGTAACTCAGCTTCATATAAATTCCCTTCTCCTGACTGCTTTTGAAGTGAAGTTTACCTGATCTTCGAAACACCATATTGGACTCTAGATTTACCAAAACAAGACACTCACTGCTACTAATGTAGTAAGGGGTTGATTTGTGTATATTAAATGGGGCTCTTATATCAGTTATGCAAAAAAAATTATATACCCACTGGCTTATCACAGATGCTGTGGCTTTCAAGACCAGATTCTAGTGGCTTTTTAAAAGAAAACATAAGAATTCAGAAATGTAGGGAGCAGGGCTAAGCTCTGAATTGGTCAGTGGAGAGTTAAGCATCAAACTGTGGCTTCTGTTTTCAACCTCAACTCTCAGGGCCACATTATTACCCCCACCCCCATATAGACAATTGGTTTATGTACCAGGGAAAATGTTATCTATATTAATTCTGTCAACGAGGAAGCTCAGCAGAGAGCAGCCCATTGGGCCTGATGTCAATATCTGTACTCTTTAATGGAGAGGATTAAAAACACTGGAACACTGAAAACTAAACCAAAACACACACTCAGCAGTTACATTCAACTAGAGTGGTTTCCTTAGTAGAGACTGTTGAGTAAACTTGGAAGCATGTGCAAACACAAGTCAGTGGTTTATTTCATAATGACAATGGTCAGATGGTGTTCACTAAACTATCATGCTTGTTCAGTCCTGCGGTGCTAAAGTGAATATCATATAAACCATTTTAAACACAAGCAAGTCCTTCTCCTTACACTTTACACTGCTGACAAATTACTACAGGTGCGTTAAAAGACATGGGACTCCCAAGCACTGTCCCCAGTGGCTCAGATCCAGTATGTCTCAGGGTGGTCTGGGAATCTTTGCTTTTCTTAAAGAATCATGTCAGGTGGTTCTGATGTAGATGCTCTGGAAATGGCACTTTGAGAAACACTTATCAAATACAGCAAATTAGAAGTGTCTTGATATCAAAATACTATACTTTGCAAAATCCAGGAGAAAAATAAACCTAATATAATTATTTAATGGTTCCATGAGAAAACCAATGCATCTAAAACCTGCTTGTTTTAGTCAGCTTTTTTGTTGCTGTGACTAAAAGCAATTTTATAAGAGCAATTTTAAAGGAGGAAAGTTTATTTAGGGACTCTTGGTTTTGGAGGTCTTGGTCCATATACTGCTGACGCCATTCCTTAGGACTTGAGGTGAGGCTGAATATCATGGTGGAAGAGTGTGGTGGAAGGAGGCAGATCATATGATGATCAGGAAGCAGAGAGAAAGCTCCACTCACCAGATACAAAATATATACACCAAAGACATGTCCCCCAGTGACTCGCCTCCTCCAGCCACACCTTATCTGCCTTCAGTTACCCCTCAGTTAATCCCGATCAGAGAATTAATTCACTGATTTGGTTAAGAATCTCATACCCAATCATTTCTCCTCTAAACCTCCTTGCATTGTTTTATACATGAACTGTTGAGAGACACCTTATATCTAAACCGTAACACTATTTAAAAGCTGTGTTTTTTAAAAGCTTGTAGGCAAGAGTTACAAGGGGCTAGATAGTCCTTATAATAGGTATGAAAGTGAACCCAAGGCTAGTTAGTTTACTAAACAGATATTATTTAGCGGTCATTCTGTGATTTTTTGCTCCCAACTATTGTGCGTTAGAATCATCTGGGTGATTTGGATAAGCTGATCTCTGGGCTCCAGCTCTGGAGATTGACTCAACAGATCTGGACAGGGACCCAGGCACGGCAAGGTTATAAAGCTGTCCAGGTGATTCTGAGTGCAGGAAGAGCTGAAATTCTCTGTCCACCTTCTATACACACACATACACCCCTCTCCTTTTTTTTAAAAAATGTGAGATAATGAGACTATAGTCAGATAGAGTAAGAAATTTTTTCAGGCTACAAATCCAGTGGGTGCAAACTGATGTAGGCTCCAAAGTCAGAAAATCAGACAGCAACATGATCAAGGGAAGGGAAGAGGAAATGTATGAAATCAAGCTGCTTCTGGTCTCCCTGCAGCCCAGGTGGAAGACCAGCACTGAGCAAAAGTGATTCCTTTAGGGGCTAAAAAGCCTCAAATAAGCAATATATTCCATACAGGGCCTAAAAAAGCATTCCAAGGAGGTGAATGAGCCCCTCCCCTCCGGTGAGTAGACACTGGGTGACTTGGCCAGAGCCTGGCTTCTTGCCCACGCCCAAGCAGATGTGGCTCATTGTTAATGACTCTTTGCCCTGAGCTGGGCCCAGCTTCTGTAAACTTCTGAACACAGCATTCACCTATCTCCAATCCATCAGATTGGGTACATGAGTTCAGATCTATTCTCCTTCCCTGGTAGAGTGAAAAAATTATGGAGTTTGTACTTAGGACTAAGTTTGAATACCAGCCAGGTTCATTCCTAGCTGTGTGGTCTTGGGAAAGTGACTTAAATTCCTGAGTTTCACTTCCACCTTAAGTTAAAAAGAATAATTTAACAAAGAAGATAAAGAAATACAAATCGAGTGATGTGAAGTACATGACAGGAAAAGTTTCCTGGCACATGGTAGGCCCTTAAAAATGGTAGCCAGAATTAGGGGTGGACTGTAAAGTCATGGGAATGAATATAATTGTCAACAGTCTTGAGGCAGAAATAGGAAAGTGGGTAAGATGCCAAAGTGGAGTCTTGGAAGGACTCCTCCAGTATGAAACCCAGCCCACATGGAACCCCATATTTTAAAAAGAAGTTTCAAGCTGTGCATGAAATAAACAGGACTTGCCAAAACACATGAATTCACTACCCGACCCGCTGACACAAATGCTGGGATAACAGAGCAATTCTCTGTTCCGTGATGTTTGCAATTAGTTCTTGGATTAAGAGAGCAGCAGGAAAACAACAGCTGGGGTGACAGACACTCAGAGACCAGAGTCTGAAAAGAGGAAGCTCAGAAAAGAGGTCTCTGTCCAGCCCTCTCCCACCCGCCCTGCCCACACTGTCCTTGTCTCATCCTCACCACAGCTCCACCAGGTATATTTTGATGATGCTGGTGACTATTTCACCAATCTGAAAATGTATAAAGAGCAGGATCCCTTATGGAAGTGGAGCTGAGATCTAAGTTCATGCCATCAGATTCCAGAACCTGATTTCTTTGCCAGGGATTAGAGATGGTCCTTGAGATTTCCTGCCAAAAGGGAAAAAAAATCCTTTCAGTGAAGCAAGCATATTCATATAATATTCTTATGTTCCTGAGTCACTCAGATTATTGAAATAATCTATAAACAAGAGCTACTCCCCTTAAATAAGAGCCCTGAGGCCTCTGTGTCTATTGATAGAGAGCAAAGGAAGTGTTAGCTAATAAACAGCGGTCATTAGCAAGTCTTTAGCAATTTGCTTTGAGTTGCCCAAATGGAAGAATGAGAAGATCCAAATTCTGCCTGTATTAAATACTCTTCCATGTGATAAACTTGTAGTCATACAGTTCAGATCCTTTAAGAGATGAAATTGCTGTCATTGGCAGGGAACACAGAACCCAAAAGGAAGAAAGTAAAATACAGTATCTTAAATGTTCAACGTGCTACAGAATCAAGACAAAATAGGATAAAACAAAAGTAAGATAAATAATTAAGAATGCACAGTGATGGGGCTGGAGCCATGGGTCAGTGGTTGTGGTGCTTACCTCGCATGCTGGGTTGGAACCCCAGCACCGTATACACAATGAAGTGTTGGAACAACAAAAGCCATGTGAATAAATAAAATTGGTTCTTTCTCTCTTTCACTGTCCCTCTCTCTCTTTCTAAAAAAAAGAATGCACAGTGACACAGTTACAGTAGTTTTCTTTCATAGTGGATTACCAGGGCTGTGTGGTGCTGGCATCTCTAGATTGATGGCTATGGACTTGGAACGGGAGCCTTCATGGAGGAGCTGAGTTATTTGGTAGGTGTTTAAAAGGGAAGAGAGCTGGCAGATGCTCTGAAAACAATATGCTATAAACCTGCCCAGAATGCACTTTCTGTTTCTGCAGATGCAAGAGAGCTTTTTATTTTAGAGAAGGGTTTGTGGTTTGAGTTAGAATAGCACTTTTGTGACAAAGTTGGCTTTCAGTCTAAGTGATGTATTTGCTGAAAATTATATCTGTGCCTTCAGTGGGAGCTCACAGTGGGTTATAGCTTGTAACTGTGTTTTGAAAATAAGTCCTTAAGTAGTGAGAAAACAGAAGTTCTTTCTAGTGATATTGATTTAAATGTCATTTTCAATCAGCCTAGGGGTTATGATGGTGTAGGTTAGGGTCCCTAGCTGAATGTTGGGAACCATTCTTGAGTATAGCAATAGAGTTTGGATGCTTCTAGGGTTTCATGAGGAAAAAGACATTAGGTCACACTTGAACTTTAACTTTGAAGTGCTAAAAATGTGCTGGGAAATTTGGACCAAATTTTCTAAAATGGTGTCTATTTCTCTCTCATAAATCCACCTATCAAAAGGTGATATAAAATGTCACATTGGGTAGATTGGTGATTATTCATTTGGAAAGTTTATGAGATGTTATGGTCCAGGCAATGGATAGGATTATGTATTCAGAGACACCAGGAGAAACCTCAAAGAGAGTCAGACCAGAGATCTCAGAATACAAAGAGACCTTCAAACCTATCAGTTTCCCCTCCATCTCTACAAGACATGGGTTGCATGACCTGGCACATATTAATAATGGCATCTAAGACTATTTCTGCCTGGAATGCTTATGTCCTGGAAGCTGGACTGGGAAATGGAATGCAAGGCCTAACTGGCAGTTCTTAAACAAAAAAAATTGCCTAGAAATCTCAATATATTTAGAATAATACTTTGTTTATTAGAAAATTAATGAGGTGGGGATGATTATATCCTCAAGTGTTTAAGGGTTCATTAGCAAAAACTAGGCTAAATAATGGCTATCTTAACTCATAAAGGCAGAAGCTAGGAATTGCTTCATTTAAATATTTGACCCTTAAATTCTAAGGAAGCTAAAAGAAATCAAAACCAAATTGGCAAGGAAATAATCAAACGTAAAAACATTATTCTAGCTGGGTGTGGTGGCACACAACTGTAATCCCAGCAGCCTGGGAGGCTGAGGCAGGAGGATCACATGTTCGAAGCCAGCCTCAGCAACTTAGTGAGGCTCTGTATCAAAATAAAAAATAAAAAGGGCTGGGGGATGTGGCTAATCCATTAGGCGCCTCTGGGTTCAATCGCTGGCACCAAAACAAAAATAAACAAACCAAAGGAAAACTATTCTAGAAATGGATCATGAATCACTAAAATGAGTGACGTCAACACGTGGGTAGATCATGCTATCCTGAGTGTTTTGCTTGCTTTCTACTTGTCTTTATTTTTTTTAAATTTGAGTTCAGTGTATTTTATTATTTCCAATATTACTGAATATTTATCTCAATTATTGTAACTTTTTAATGAAACTAATCCATCAGGTTGTAACTTAATATGGGAAATAAATAAACAAAAATTTCAGAACACTTTAATAAGACTTTCAGGGCAGTGGTAATAAAGGAGATGTTACATATTGCTGGTCTTAAAATACCTTTCCATGGCTTACTATGGATCTCTTTTGAATTAAAATTTTCTATTTTCTTTGTTGTCAAAAATTGAGAATGGAAATTTCCTTTAAACATTCCCATATGAATTTCTGTCCTGTAATTAAATCAACTGGCTAATGTTATGTTCCATTGCATAAATCAAATTTGTTCCTATTTCAAAAACTTTGTAAAACATCCATGGAGCAATAATTGGAAGGAAAATGCTGTCCAAATAATTGCAAGCAAAATAAAGTCTGGTAAATTCTGAGTTGTTCAGATAATCAAGAGAGCCAGGAGCCAGTGCTTTGGTCATGAGGACATCCAAGTAAACTGAACAACTCATATCTCAAATGTTTCCAAATGTTCCGCTTGTCTTTAACTTTGCATGACTCCTGGATTAGGGAGACAACCAGCATATTCTATCCTAAATGCAGTTATTCAAGGCAAGCAAAAACCAAACAAATAAAACCTTGATAATTATCAACAGAAAGGAATAGAAACTTCTATATTGCCAAGTTTAAAAAAAAAAAAAACAACAACCCATGTCTCTAAATCTTATATTGGCTCTAATTTTTAAAGAGGCCTGGCTCTAGATCAGGTCCTGGACCTGGACCTGTTGGTGCAGAGCTGTGGGACACACTGGGCAGCCTGGACAACGCCCTGCCCCCTTTCAGTGGGAACTTGAGCAAAGTGAGCTTTCTCCTCGGTGATGGGATCTCATGCATTCTTCTTTCCTCATTGCTCAGCCTGTAATAGAAACAATTTTACAAAGACTGCTGATTACACGCATGTGAACATTGGAAGAGTTTAAGAACAGGCACATCCTCCCTGTCTGTTGGCTGGATTGAGTTAACTCTCTGTTCCTTGCCTATCCTATTGGGTTTTTCCCATGGAAAACCACTCTGCATTTCTACTTGAGAACTGCCAAGTCCCCCATCAGTGATTATGGGTGCTATTTTAATCTACACACCTTGCAAACTAGAAGCCTGGATTTCTTGCTACCTCACTCTCCCAACAGCCAGTGGCCTCTGTTCTGCAAATCCCAAAACATGTTTCTCAGGTCTGCCCTTCTCTCCAGCCCAGCTGGTGTGGTCTTGGTTCAAGTCAGTGGGGATTAGGCTTCATGTTTCCTTGTGGGGCCTTTCTTAAAAGCTGGGGGCAGAGGCCCTCTGGACTGCTGCTGTAACGCTTCAAACCCACTTCCCCAGCCCCTCCTCCAGCTCTGCCATTTACCCGTTTGTACAGGCCTCAAAGCACAGTGGAGGGATTCAGGCTCTGAGGCTGGACTAAGGTTCTGATTCTGACTCAGCCACTTACTTGTGGGGTAATCTTGGACCGGTCCTTTACTCTTTATTTGTGCAGTGTGCAGGGCACTGGGTGGGGGTGGGGATGGGGTCCATAATGAGCAAAACAGACCCCATTCCTGCTCTCATGGAGTGCACAGTCTAGTGGACTCACTAAACATGTTAGGGGTAACATGTTTCTAAAAGGAAAAGTACATCAGAGAGCTTTGCTTGCCTCTCTGCCAAATACCCATTTTTTTCTGCTCTCTGGATGGCAGAGGGTTCCTAATTTTCCTTATGCTTAGGGTGGCCAGTGGGATGTAATTGAAAGCCATTGATTGGGGCTTCTGGGTAAACAATTTAAAACAGGGGTGGCAGCTGAAAAACACATCCCCTTGCTATTTTCTCCTTTTTTTCTTCAGGACTGGGATGGAGATATTATGCCTAGAGTTCTAGAAGTTATCTCAGGCAAAGAGGCAGCATTGAGAATGGGAGCTTTGTGCTAAGAATGGAAATCTTGCGTTGAGGAAGGCAGGACAGAAAGACAGAATATGACTGGGTTCCTGATGCCTGTGGAGTTCCATGCTAGCCTTGGCTTGATATGTGTGTGTGTGTGTGTGTGTGTGTGTGTACACATATATATATATGAAAAATACAGAAAGCTTCTTTCTCCATCAAGCTCTTTTTATTTGAATTTTCTGTTTTGTGTATTGAACATAAGCCTAACCTATACATATTGTAACAATATACAATCATCATCTAAATGCCAAATTTGGAAAGTCATGATTTCAAAGGGTAACAGCCGCATTTTTGGGCACCCACTATTTATGAAGCAGTGAATAATGAGGTTATAGAGAAATAGAGTGGAATAAAAATGGTCTCTCTAACAAAGTGCTTAACTGAAATCTTGACGACTAGCTTTTGCTCTATTGTTTAAATACTCATAATAATGTTGATAATGCCTAATAGTAAGGCAGTATTTGTATAAATAAATCTTTCTCTGACATAATGTGCCTTACAACGATCCTTAAATCATTGCAAGTTGAGGACAATATTATAATAATGTATCTCATCTGGTTTTTATTTTTCCTCCACTTAGTGTATGTGGTGCTGGGGTTCAAACCCAGGTCCTTGTGCATGCCAGGCAAACGCTGTACTGCTGATCCACTGCTCCAGCCCCATAATAATGTATCTCATTCCTGCTTCAAATTGATCTTAGTTTTCTGCATGTAGATTCTGGTTCTCGTATTTCTTTCAATTTTCAAATATTATTCAGCAACTCAGACTACTCAGGCATGAGACATGTCACAACTTTCCAACCTTTTGTCCATCCCAGACATTAATGATTGATGATGGCATTTTCTCAGTCTCAGATTTTTCTCATTAAACTTTTCAATATCATGCCAGGTGACTCCTGCTTCTTGATCAGAATTGGCAGGATGCACATTTATGGTAAACTACCTTCAATAATTTTTTGAAATATTGGGTGGGGTTGAATACATTAATTTTTATTTTAAAGAGAGAAGGACAGTGAGAGGGAGACAGAGAGAATCAACTTTTATTTAGTTTTTCACGTGGCTTTCAGTGCTCTGACATTCAGTTGGGTACGTGGGTGCTGGGGTTTGAACCCGTGTACTCACGCATGTTGGGCAAGTGCCGTAACCGCGAGCCACTGCTCCTGCCCCATTACTTTATTTTTTAAATTGTAATGTTGAGGAATTTTCTTTGAGTCCCAATTTCTAGCTCATTGAACAGATGCTGATTCTATAACTTTGGTTTTGAGGAAGTGCAAGCAGAGGCACATTTTGCTTATAGTAGCTTCGATATCGATAGAGATTAGTGAATTTTGGTGGGTAATCCATATCTATTAGGCACCCACTGCTTATGAAGTATTAAATAATGAGGGTGTTGAGATACAAATGGGAATAAAAAGATCTCTTTCTCCATAGATTTATAATTGAATGAGAGAAATAGTATAATTAAAAAATTTCAATAGTAACAGGTAATGGTTTTCCAAAGACCTTCAGGAAAAAAACTTATATTGCAAATGCTATCTCTTTTACAACCATTGAAATGATAACTCCAGAAAGATTCTGTGTTGGACCTGTACACTATGAGTTTTCTACAGATAGGAAGCCTGCACAATTTATTCTGATTTCTTTGTCACCAGAACTGCCTTCTAGAAACACAAAGGCAGACTTGCAGTAGCCACTGCACACTGCATGATCATTGAGGCCTCTCCCCATCCTGACCATGCTTAATTGACCTGATCCAAGCTCAGTCAATGAAATTCTAGCTCTCTGGAATTTGCATGTGGAATGAAGAGGCCCGGGACTTCAGTCGTTGAAACTGAGACGTGCATCTGTACATTCCAGAAGCAACACAATTATTGCTGCCATGGTTCTGGAGTCATCCTGTTTCCTGCTCTCTCAGAATTTCACCAAGCTGAAGATCATTGTGAACTACACTGAAGTCTGTATGTGACAAAGGCACTTGTTTCACTCTCTTCCTTCAAAACTTCCTTGAACACTAAGATAACCCAATGCTTCAGTGAATACTCCCCTCCTCTCCTCCTTCCCTTCTATCTTCCCTTTGTGTCTTAGTCTATTTTCTGTTGCTGTAACAAAAGAGCAACTGGGTAATTTATAAAGAAAAGAAGATTTTCGGCTCACAATTCTGGAAGCTTAATGTCCAAGATGGGGCAGCCCGGTCTTTTTGGCCTCTGGTGAGGTCCCGTTGGCTGTATCACAATATGCCAGAGAAGTGGGAAGGGAAATGGCTTCATGAAGAAGAGGAGGCACATGGATGGTCTGACTTTATAAGAACTTGTCTTCCTAAGGACTAACTGGAGGTCCTGTGGAATTTATATTGAGCCATTCTGAGATTTCGTACCCCGATGACCTAATCACTTTCACTAGGTTGCTCCACTTTCCAACATCGCTGCACTGGAGATCAACTTTTCTAGCATGTGAACCTTTGGGGGACACATTCAAACAATATCTAAACCATAGCACTTTTTCCTCCACCCCAAGTTAACCAGAATCAGATGCTATTTTTGGTCATAAAAAAACCTTTACTAATACAGAAACATTATTTCTTTACTGTTCACTAAAATACTCAGAGGGAGGCATTTGAATTGTGAAATTAGGAAGCTAAGGCTTACAGAGCTTAATTTTGACCCAAGGTTGCACAGCTGTTTATTGGCATAACCAGGATTCAGACAGCTGTCCCATGTGATTCTAGCACCAGTACTTCAGGAAATATTTGGCCCTATAGGTGGTGAAGCAGTATTTGCCCATCCTCTGTTCCCTAGAAGATGGACAAATTGCCTTCGGATTGTTGTATTCCTGGGTACAGGGACAGGCCCCTGAAATGTAGACCTATCTTGAATTTTCTCCACTGACTATTGGACAGTAGCCTTAAAATACAGCAAAAGCTGTGTTGAAGATGCTTGCAGCATCAACAACCACTTCTGCTCTGGAGGTGGTGACAGCTGCACTGTTCCTATCCCTGGGATTCTGCATGATCCCCATGGCACCCCTGTCCCTGCCAGCACTTTTGTAAATAGTCCCCTCTTGGCTCATCCCCCTATGAATGTACTTATGTTTCTGGCTGGGTTCCTGATTGATACTAATTTTAAGTGCCTCTTCTGACTGGTCCTTTTTTCTCATCCTTCTTCATTTTCATTGACATCCGAACTTGTGGTCCTATGGTCAGTACTCTTGGAGAGGCCAATTATTCAAATAATTAAATCTGTAAGGTGAACAGGTGCTCTGCAGACATACATCATGTGATGCCAACCAGGACCTACATCATGTGATGCCAACCAGGAACTACATCACGTGATGCCAACCAGGACCTATACCATGTGACACCAACCAGGACCTATTAGTTCAAATTCAGAGAGAAGGTGAGGTTGATGGTAAGGCTCATTTATGGAAATCATTCATCATTTTCCTTTCCTACTCTTGTCCCTTTAATGGTATAGCTATATTTATTTTGGGGTGACATGCCCCATGTCTCTCTGTAGAAAGGACAAAGAGACATGGATATTAACTTTTTGTACAATGACTTTTGGGGGTTGCTCTGAAAACTCAGTTCTATTAGAATTTCCCCAACTATGTGGACAAACGTGCATGACACTCATTTGACAACAGACCCTGAGGTCCCAGGGAGGTTAAATAACTTGCCCCAGATCACATGAACACTTGATGCAAAACCAAGACTACACCTGTCTTCTGAGTCCTGATCAGAGAAGCACTTTTATGTGGCTTTTGTGATTGCTTTTCAACAATATTCAGCTTAAATTTTTATTATCTTGCTAAAAGAGTTTTTCTCATCTCTCGTCTTCCTTATTGGTTATGTTTCCCCTAGACTCCTCTGAATGAAGCATAGAGCAAATTTAAAGAGCCCCTCCTGGAGAGAGAGGTGAAGTAGGTGGAGACCAGCTGCTGCCATATCTTCTGCTGCTCCCATGCGGGGGACCGTCTGGTCCCTTCTTTCCCATCTCAGTGATAAGTCCTCCACATACCAAATGAACAGGCTCGGCCTTTTCATCCAGCAGGGCTGTCATGCTGAATGTTGTAAATGGCTTGCATGGGAGTGAACAACTCACATGTGGGATGGTAATGAAATTTTGGAAATGAATACCTACAGAAGAGCAGAATAACTGCAGCCCCTGCAGCACTTGAGGATGCTGAGAGCTTATCCACTGATGCTAGGAAATTACAAGAACTCTCAATTTGGACTGATTAAATAAGTGCAGCAGGAAATAATATAAAATACATGGCATGGTAATTTGCTTTTTAAAGAGGCTCTCTTTTCCTCTCCTCTCCCCTCTTTCCCTGTCTCCCTCTGTGACAGCTACATATCCAGATGGATGTGCATTCTTGGTAATTCTATTATCAACACAAGATGAGCTTTTTGGCTCCTCTTTCCTGTAGCCCAAGGTGGATTTTAGCATAATGATTCAGGTAGCAACTTTGAATAATAGTTCTTCAGATCTGAAGAGTATCGTGCTCCCAGTGCATGGGCTCAAAGCATCAACAAGCATTATGCCATTCTTTAATCCTCTCAAAGGCTCTGTGAGCCTGAGCAACAGTCCTGCCTGCTGCTGTGAGGGAACTGTTGGGGGAGAGGGATCAGCAGCAGGCTGGTGTGGAAAAGTACTGCCTAGGAGCAGCAGAGCTGATGCTACCTGTTAAAGGATGGTGTCATCTTGGGCAAGTCCCCTGAACTCCATGGGACTCCTGGTGATCATTTGGCTACTGTATAACTTAGCAAGATGATGGTAAGCTCACTTCCGGCTCTAACACTGTGTAACAACAGACATTTTAATTGTGAATTCCAATTTGCAATGTGTTGTCAGGTCTATTAACCCAGTCTTCACAACAACTCATCTTATGAGTTGAAAAAACAGGAGTGCAAAGAGGATAAAGGATTGGCTTTGGGGTCACAGAGCTAATAGATAGGAGAGCCAGCCTTAGAAAATAGGTTCCTGACTCTAAAGCCATGTTCATGTCATAACCCTAGGTTGCCTCTGAAGAAAAGACTCTCTATGCTCTTTCTACCTATGGTAGAAAAGTGAGATTTTCAACAACAATTTAAAAAGAAAAAAGGTGAGTTTTCAGGTATGCCAACCTGAAATTGCAGTCTGTCAAGAGTGGTAACTTTCCAAGGGCCAGACCATGAACTGCTTCTAGAGAAAGGCAAACTTTGACCTCATCGAAGCTGAGGTCCCTGGAGAAGACCTCTTTGAAAGGTGCACATGTTACCTTGTAAGTGTATCTTCAGCCGGACACAGTGGGGCTGTCCTGGGAACATTCTCTTCATGCAGTTGCATTTGGCAAATCAACTTATGTTTTGAATGCACAAAGCCCATCTGCCCTTTAAAGTGATCCTCTTAGGAAATTCTTGAATAATTTAAAGAGACAGTATTTTCCAACTCACCTCCACTTGGTTACATTCCTAACTAGTAACAGAGCAAAGAAGGGACTTCAAGTAAGCAGAAGGAGGAGACTTTGACCAAGGAGGGCAAATGTGACCAGCTCCCAGTGGCCATTGCTGCTTACCGTACAGTAAGAACTGAAGCCTTCTTGTCTGTAGCTGCTACCAGTGTTGATTGTTAATAGCTCACAATTGAACCCCTGTACCTGCAAATAGCCAGGCTGAGGACAGTTGCTTAAACCAGGGCTGCAGTCCAATTCCAGGAACAGCCTGCAGCCCCTGACTGGTTGGTAACATCAGTACACACAACAGCATACATGCTCTGCACCTTTCCTCCAGCTGGGGGTAACTTTGCAAGGCCAGTCAAGCTCTGGGTTGGTGGAGGCATCTGTTGTGGCTGCATCACAACCTAATTTGGTCCATTGCCTAATCTTGCTACTCTCAATCCCCAGTAAATTCATTGCACCCCATCTGCACCTCAGAGCCTGCTCTCTGGGATGCTGATCTGCAATGCTTACCTTCTTTTCTCAATCCTGAGATGTCAGACTCTCTAACATCTATATTTGTTTTTCTTAAGTGTTCATGGCATCTCTCCTGGCAAGAACTTTGGGATAGAACTCAATATGGAGGACTGGGCATGGATGTTCGTGAATACCAATCTGTATGTATGTATAATTTTCAAAATTGGGAACTGCCTTCCAAGACAAAGCCATACAAAGGATAAGTGATTTGGCAAGGAGAAACAGAGAAAATGATGTGGTATAGTAAATTAGGATGAAATTCCACCACATAGGAAAGTATTTCAGCCAGGAAAAAATATCTACTTCCTCCCTACTGACCCTGTCCTCAGGCCTTGGGGTATCTACTGCAGTATGATGGATCACACCTTTCATCTCTCCTTAGCAAAGGAGCAGCCATGACTTCAACTGATGGTGTATTTTCTGCATGAACTCTCTACCCTAAATATCATAGTGTTTGTGTTTATCTTTTAATCAGCTTACTATGCCGTGCATTCTTCCTAACAAAGAATGAATTATTCAGTTATGAAATCTCAATAAGTCTGCACAAAACTAACTATATCCAAAATCATGTTCAAAGAAAGCATCATAAGCTGGTTGCATAATCAATACCATTGCCCAGGATCTAGTGATCAGGACAACCAAATCATCTGTGCTGAGGGCAATCCACAGCTGGATTCAAACATGGTTACTGTGCACAGGAAGTTATGAATGGATGATGTTATCTGACCATTTAGGTTTCTGCATTCTTACCATACAGAATGGTAAGAATAAAAAATTTAGCAAAACAACAAAAAAGCCATTCTAGCCTTTACTGATCAAGTCAGTTCTAATATGACTAATATGACTGTAAGGATGTTGGCACAAGTTGTGACACAAAATTTGCAGGCAGCTCTGGGATGGAAGTCTGATTTTGTAATTCCATCAAACTTGCTCTAGTTATTGTATAATGAATGTGGAAGAACTTAGAAATGAGAACAGTTTTAACAAATGTGAATTTATTTAATATGTTAACTATGAATTATGTACCCAATTTCAATATGGAAGGCCCTATATGATAGGTAAACATATAGCTCCTAAGGGGATCTTTGTGGTTCCCACTGCCTTCAAAAACATATACAAGTGTGGCATTGCTGGTTTTCCTTTGAAGAAAGAAGGTAGACATGTGGGAATAAACCTGAATGATGAACCCCGTGGAAACTCCAGCTGTTAACTTGGGACACATTGATATTGCAATCAGACATCTGTGGCTGTGACACCAACCAGGCCAAGATATTTCTCACAGCAAGGTGTCACTTACCAGCAGGTGTCACACTGTGGCCCCTTGGCATCACTCCTTTGATTCTATACTTAGGGAAACTTCAATTTTTCATCTTCTCCTGAGAGTGCTGGCTTGAAAAACAGTGTGACCAAAGGATGACCATCCTCTGCTTTCTGCTTTGGAGCCGGGAGAGAGAAAGAAAGAGCCTCTGTTGGGGACGGCTCCCCCAAAGAAGTTGCTGCATCAAGGAACAGTTGAAGAAGGAGGAGGGGGCCATGGCTCCCCTATTCTTACTCCTTTGGATAGCATTTGGCACTGAAGGGCTTAGGAGCTCGCTCTCGGCTGAGCCTAACACATAGAGATTCACGCAAGAGCTTGCTGCTGTCAGATACAATACTGTGTGACCAGCGTGGTGGTCTCTGCTCTCAGAAGAGTTTAATTATTTCCAAGGTGGCTCTGTCCTTATATCCCTGTATATTCTTTCTGTACTAAAATTCCTCTTGGGAAGAGTCGGGCTACCTGTAGGTGTAGGACATTCTGCACATGTGTTGAATTTTTGGGGTCCTGCACATATCAACATGCTAGAGTTTGGTTGGAGTTTCCATTTCCATTTGGTGGCTAAGAGAGTCTTTCCTTAAAAGCTCTTTAATGTTGAGGTTGTGACCTCCAGAGTCACAGCTAACCTAAACTTGGAGAGCAAGGAGGTGGGTAATTCCATGACTTTGCTGGGGAGTTAGGCATGGGTTATGGAATGCAAATCTCTTCTGTTTCACATCGTTTTGTGGTGTGGGTTCTTTCAGACTGTAGGAGAATCATCCAAGGCTCCTTCAAATCTGTCAACTCAATTAGTCTATAAGAAGAAAAATCCAGAAGAATTACAAACTGTAGAGAAAGTCAACATCAGAGGCAGAGTCAAAGTGAGTTGTAGGGCCTATGGTAACTGGACAAAGGGCATGACAACCCAAGTTAGACTCCTGACTGTACCATTTATGAGCTCAGAGACCCTGGAAAAATTACCCTTTCCTTGTCTGAGCCTTAGGTTCACCCAAGGAGATAATGGAGATCGTTGTTTTTGTAAATTATAAAGCACTTCCAGGATTTGGACACATCTTGCTCATGTATGTACAAGTGAATCTGTATAAGTGGTTTCCATTTTATTTTGCCATTTTGTTTGCTAATGGGGTAGATTGGATATAAGCATGTCAGGTAAGAGCGATTCCCTTGGTGCTCATGGCAGTGTGGACACACTAAACAATCTGTGTCCTGTGGAAAAGAAATTTACAACTGAAGAAATTATACCTTGGTTAGACTTTGTTCTAGGGAGTGTGCTATATTCATCCTCAAGCAGGGAGTGACAGGTCTGTCACAAGACCCCAAGTCAAAGGGCTTCTATAACAGAAGAGTGTCAGAGGTACACAGTGATGACTCAACACTACCTTTTCATTCCCAGGGAGCCTACTAAGTTCTACAGTATTATTCTTCACGTCTCCCTGATCTAGAAAACCTTATCTGATCTTGAAAATATTTTGTAAACTAAGAGCAATTTTAATGCTTTGTTTTGGTTTCTTTTTGGATGAGAATCATAGAAAGACATTTTCTTTTTTTTTTGTTCTTTCCCTTTCATTTTCTTTCTAAAAATTGGGCATTTTTACATGCAAATCCTGGATTAAAGGGTGGTCTCTACCTGGGGAATGATCACAGCATTCTGCAGTGGTAATTATGGAACTAGCCACAGCCTTTGTATGTAGCTTAAAAAAATTATTTTCCCATCTGCTGCAAGGAAACTACTGGGTTCCAATGCTATTGTATTAAGCCAAGTTCTCTCAGTATGGCTTTCAGGTGACAGACACTTAGAGCATTGAATAACTCTCCCACTGGCACTGCCTAAAATTGCATTGCTAACCTTGGAAGCTGAAGCAGTTGAAATTAAACAGCTCAAATGTAAAGACAATGCATTGTGCTTCCATGAAAACAGGCCCTCAGGTTTTCTTGTCAAGTCGGAGACCAGTAAAGGCTTAGAAACATTTCCCAAGAAATGTCTCTTTTGACATGGAGAGAGTCTGAATTTTGTGACAATTAGTAATAACAGTATAAGTTTATGCTTTCATATGTAGTACCTTTAATTCAAAGGACTCGGTGAACTATAAATATTAATCCCTCTTCAGTTTTTTGGTTCTTATATCTTTGCATTCATTTTATTCACAGATTTTATGTAGGTTTCTAGATAAAGGTTTCTTTTGGCTTATCATTTTGGAGATTCTAGTCCACAATCAATTGGCCCGTAGCTTTGGGCTTGTGATGAGCCAGCTGGTTACGGTGGGGAGCATGTGGTAGCGCAAAACCATTCATCTCGTGGCTAGGAAATAAAAAGAAAGAAAAAGGTGTTGTTGGGATCCCACAATCTTTTTTAAAGTCACACCTCCAGTGTTCTAAAGACCTTCTGCAAGGCCACCATGTCTCTACCACCTCTGAATAGTAACTCCCTGGAGACTAAATCTTGAACGCATGGGCCTTTGGAGGACATTTAAGATCCAAACTATATCAGAGAAGCAGGTGAAGGACTGCATTGCCATTGGACCTGTTTTTGGTTGAGATGAAGCTCCTAATTAAAGGACCTTTGTTTTTGCAGGTCATGGTGAGTAGTTTTGTTTTTTATTTTTAATTTTATGAAACCAAGGTGAGAAGTCTGTTGGTAACAACCTCTACTTTTGTTGATATAAAC
The DNA here is from genome assembly GCA_004027875.1 of Aplodontia rufa. Taxonomy (NCBI): domain Eukaryota; kingdom Metazoa; phylum Chordata; class Mammalia; order Rodentia; family Aplodontiidae; genus Aplodontia; species Aplodontia rufa. The sequence continues at coordinate 21,577 of PVKS010004788.1, forward strand.
TCTTGATGGTCTTTGTTATGTTTTGGATTTTTAATGTCCCCCATGGCTCATGTATTCAGAAGTGGGGATTTTCTTGGAAGTGATTGGGTCACAAGGACTCTGACCTCATCAGTGGATTAACCCAATGATGGATGAATGAGCTATTGTGAGTGAGACCTTGCTGGAGGAACCGGGACACTGGGGTATGCACTGGAAGGGTTTATCAAACCCCATTTTTCTTCTCCCTTGCTTCTTTCTGGGTGTCTGCTCTGTGCTCTCATCCTGACAATGCTGTCTTGGTTTTTAAAGAACTTAACATTCTGCCATGAATAAAGTCATTATAGTTCTTTTGAATTCCAGAGTATTTGATTGATGTGCATGTTGGAATAAGCAACATCCTCTTCTTCTTGGAATAAATTTTTAGCCCCTATTGTGGAAATTGACTCACAGCAGGGTAATGAAGCCAAAGTGTGAGGACTGGAGATGAACAGTGGTGTCTCCAGTGAAATTTGGAACTGATGCTCAGAAATCATCATCTGAAACCCTGAAAAACTGACTCACTGACCATATGTCTTAGGATTCTCAATTTGGGATTATCATAGCCCTGTAATTATTAAAGCTTTTGCTTTACCATATCAATAGCAATCAATCATAATTGAAATCGATGGCAGTGTAATTTTATATAATATTACAAATAATCTAATAATGTATTAAAATGAACACTAAAATCAAAGAGGAAAACCAAGAAAAGTAAGTTGGTAGTGTAAGGACCTAGCAGACGCTTTTTAAAGAAAACACCTAAATTTTTTTCCATTTTTTAAATTAAGGAGTTGAGTTGAACAATCATAAATGCATATGAAGTAACAATATGATATGTTTTGCTCATAAACCCTAGTTACCCCCACATTGCCCACACCCTAGTCTCTTGATTCTTCTATATTATGCTCCTCTAATAATTAAAAATGTCCCCTATAACAATTAAAAATGAATCTTTCTAAATTAAATGCTTAAGTATTATTTGAATTATTGTGGGGGTGGTGGTGTAAAGACTATGTTAGATTGTTGATTGTCTCTCTAGATCCCTATCTTCTCTCCCCCTCCAACCACTACAAGTCTTTGTTTTCCCTAAATTATGTGTTGCTATGCCCTTGGTGGGTCCAATACATTAATTTGACATCTTTTCACCCAAGCCTGAGTCTAGCTCCAGCCTCCACAAATGAGGGAAAACATTTGACCTTTGACTCTCTGGGTTTGGCTAACTTTGCTCGACATGATTTTTTCCATTGTCATCCATTTACCATCAAAGGCTGCAATATCATTGTTTCTGTTACCTGAGTAGAACTCCATTGTGTGTGTGTATGTGTGTGTGTGTGTGTGTGTGTGTGTGTGTGTATGTGTGTGTATAATCAGAGTTTTGGGATCCATTCATCCAGTGAGGGGCATCTGGGTTGGTTCCATAATTTAGCTATTGTAAATTGAGCTGCTATGAAGTTGCTGTGTTGATGTAATGTACTGATTCTAGCTCTTTTGGGAAAATACCTGGAGAGGGATAGCTGGGTGGTACAGTGGATCCAACCCTAATTTTTGAGGAGTCTCCACACTGCTTTCCAGAGCATCTGTACCAGTCTGCAGTTCCACCATGTGCTGGTGTTCCCTTACCCCCTGCAACCCATCTAGCATTTGTTACTGTTTCTATTCTTCATCTTTGCCAATCTGACTGAAGTGAGGTGAAATCTTAATGTAATTTTGATTTGCATTTCTTTGATTACTAGTGATTGTGAACACTTTCTCATGTATTCATTGGATTGCTCGATTTCCTCTTGAGACAATTCTGTTTAGCTCTCTGGCCCATTTATTGATTGCATTGGTTGTGCTTTTGGTATTAAGTTTTTTGAGTTGTGTAAAGTTTGCATATTAGTCCACTGTTGGAGGAATCACAGGCCATGATTATCTCCCATTCTGTGGGTTCTCTTTTGACAGTTTTGATGAGTTGTTTGGCTGAGCAAAGGCTTTTTAGTTTAATAGTATCCCACTCATAGATTCTTGACTCTAATTCTTTCACTTTCGGAGTCTTGGTGAGAAAGTCTTTGCCTACTCCCAAATGCTGGAGTGTTGGTCCTAATTTTTCTTCTGGCAACTGTGTGGTAGCTGGTTTAATTCCTAATTCCTTGATCCATTTTGATTTGATTTTTGTGCAAGGTGAAATATAAGGATCTAATTTCAACTTCCTGCAAACGACTGTCCAGTTGTACAGTACCATTTGTTGAATAGGCTGTCATCCTTCCTTGTTATATTTTGACCCCTTTGTCTACGATCAGATATTTCAAGATTTGTGGGTTTGTCTCAGACTCTTCTATTCTATTTCATTGTTCTTCATTCCTATTTTGATATCAGTACCATGCTGTTTTTAATACTACAACTCTATAGTATAATTTTAGATCTGGTATTGCAAAACCACCTATTTCATCTTTCTTGCCTAGTAATGTTTTGACTGTTCTGAGTTTCTTGTTGTTCCAAATGAATTTGAGAATTGCTTTTTCTATATCTGTAAAGAATGACATTGGAATCTTGATGGGGATTGCATTGAATCTCTATAGCACTTTGGGCAGAATGGTCATTTTAATTATATTAATTCTGCCCAACCAAGAACATGGTTGTCTTCTCAGGTCTTCTTCAATTTCTGTCCTCAGCATTTGATAATTTTCATTGTAGAGGTCTTTTACTTCCCTTGTTAGATTAACTCCCAAGTATTTTATTCCTTTTGATGACATTCTAATGGGACTGATTTTCTGATTTCTTCTTCAACCTTATTATTGTTAGCATATAGGAAAGTTATTGATTTATGGGTGTTGATCTTGTAGACTGATGCTTTGCCAAATCTGTTTATAAGCTCAAGCAGTTTTCTGGTAGAGTTTTTTGGATCTTCTAGATATAAGATCATGTCATCAGCAAAAGGATAGCCTGCCTTCCTCTCTTCCTATTTTTATCGCCCTGATTTCCTTCTCTTGCCTGATTGCTCCAGCTATGGTTTTGAGGGCTATATTGAATAAAAGTGGTGAGAAGGGTCAGCCTTTTCTTGTTCCTAAATATAGTGAAAATGCTTTCAGCTTTTCTCCAATTAGTATTATACTAGCTGAGGGTTTGGCATATATGGCCATTAGAGTTGAGATCCTTTGATCTCTATTTTCTCTAGAGTTTTGAGCATAAATGGATTTTATCAAAGGCCTTTTCTGCATCAATTGAGACAATCATATGATTTTTATCCCTAGTTCTGCTTAAGCGATGAATCACATTTATTGATTTGCATATGTTGAACCAGCCTTGCATCCCTGGATTGAAACCCACTTTATTGTGATGAATTATCTTCTTGATGTGTTTTTGAATGTGGTTTGCTAGAACTTTATTGAGAAATTTTGTGCCAATGTTCATCAGGGATATTGGTCTGTAATTTTCTTTTTTTGATATGTCTTTGTTGGGTTTTGGTATTAGAGTTGGCATTATGGTTGCCTCATAAAACGTGTTTGGGAGAGTCCCTCCTTTTCAATTTTTTTGGAAAACTTAATTAGCAGAGTTGTTAGCTCCTCCTCAGGTGTGGTAATACTCAGCAGGGAATCCATTAGGTCTTGGGCTTTTCTTCTTGGAAGGCTTTTAATTGCTATGTGGATTTCAGTGCCTGTTATTGGGCTGTTTAGGATTTCAATATCATCATGCATCAATTTGGGGATGATGTCTGTGTCTTGAAATTTTTCCATGTCTTCCAGATTATCTAATTTAGAGGAGTATAGTTTTAAAAATGTGTTCTGACTATCTGTTGGATTTCTGTGGGGTCAGTGGTGATCGCTCCCTTATCATTGGTGATTTTCTTATTTGCTTCAATTCCTTCCTTCTTTTAGTGAGATTGGCTAGGGGGCTGTCAATTTTATTTATTTTTTCAAAGAAACAGCTCTTTGTTTTGTTGATTCTTTATATTGTTTTTTCTTTTTTTTCTTCTTTTTTCGATCTCAGCTTCATTGATTTCAACTCTTATCTTGATTATTTCCTGTTGTCTGCTGGATTTTAGATTAGATTGTTCTTCCTTTTGTAGGGATTTGAGATGGAGCATCAGCTTATTTATCCAAGATCTTTCCTAGTTTTTAATATAGGCACTCAGTGATATAAATTTTCCCCTTAAGAATGCTTTTATTACAGCCTAATACTTTTTTTAGAGATACTGTGGGTAAGGGAAGGAAGGGATACAGGTGGGAAATTGGGGGTGGGGCACTCCTGGGGGTAAATCTAGTATCCAGAAACTATATACATTTTATATTATCTTGTTAAAAATTTGTATGGTTGTTCAAAAATAAAAATAAAAAAAATGCTTTCATGCTCTCCCAAAGGTTTTGATATGTTGTGTCTTCATTCTCATTTGCTTCCAAGAATTTCTTGATTTCTGCTCTCTCTCATGTCTTCTTGAATCCATTCTTCATTTAATAGTATATTATTCAGTCTCCATGTATATGTATTTTTTATTATGATTTTTGCTATTAATTGCTAGGGTCATGGAATCATGGTCTGATAGGATACATGGAGTAATATCTACTTTTTTATATTTACTGAGATTTCCTTTGTGTACTGAATACTGTCTATTTTGGAGAGGGATCCATGTGCTGCTGATAAGAAGGTATACTCAACCAATTTTGGGTGAAATATTCTGTACATGTCTATACATGTCTTTGATTTATGGAGTTGTTTACACTGGTGATCTCTTTATTGATTTTTTGTTTTGATGATCTGTCTGTCTATTGGTGATAGAAGGGTATTAAAGTCTCCCAGTATTATTGTTAGAATAGTTATGTGCTTGTGATTTAGTCATTTTGTTTTATTAGTAAGTTCTGTGTTGTCTTGATTATCTATTGGTAGCATGTACCTTAATTGAATTTCCTCTGTTTATGGGTTTTGTGGATGATTCATTTGTTCTTCTATCTGGAGTTTATCTTTGAGGATTCTTTGTAATGCTGATTTTCTGTTTGTGAATGCTGCCAGTGTGACATTATCATGAAATGTTCTTATTTCCCCACTGAATGTGAAGCTGAGTTTTGTTGGGTATTGTATTCTCAGCTACATGTTTTGATCATTCAGACATTGACCAGGATCTTCTTGCTTCTAGAATCTGAGCTGAAAAATCAGACATGATCCTTATTGGTTTGCCTCTGAATATGATTTGGCATTTCTCTGTTGCCACTTTTAATATTCTTTCCTTGATTTCTCTGTTTTACATTTTGAATGTGTCTCAGTGATCTTCTCATTTGATTAGGCCTATTGGGTGACTTCTATGCTTCCTGGATGAGCATTTCTGACTGTATTCTGATATGGGAAATTTTTTCTTTAACTATTTCACTGAGAATGTTCTTTATACCGTTTATTTGTGTTTCAATTTCTTCCTGTATTCTGATTACTCAGATTGTTTTTTCTGATTTCATCTCAGACATTTTGAAAATTCTGCTCATGTTCTTTTTGTAATCTGTGCATTCAAAGTTAATCAGCCAATCTTCATTGTTGGAAGTTCTTTCTGTTTTCTATAGAGGTTAGTTTATTATTAAATTCTTCCATCAGTGTTCTAATGTGATTTACTGAAGATTTTAGCTCCATTACTTCCTTTTTCAGTATGTTTATTTCCTTGATAATAGAGTTTTTAATCTCTTGAGTTTTTTTACTTAGTTTCTTCATTAAATCTTCTTTTAGTTCATTGTTCCTTTTAGTAATCAGATCATTGATAATTATTTATAGGTTTTCATCCTTCTCCATGTCGTGTGCTCCTTGATGGGGGAGTTGTGTGCATGAGGTGATCCTTTTGTATTTTGCGTCCTCATTTTTGATAATCTTCTTCTGGATCTCTGAATTGAGTTTCCCTTACACACCAAGCTCCAGGGCGTTGACCTGGAACTTGTTAGAGATGCAGAGCAGCCCACTGGATTGTAGAAGCACAGAAGCCCAGGTGTGTGGCTGGATTCTGGGGTCTCATGATGGGCCAGAACAGGCCTCCTGGATGCCATAATGAGACCCGGAATCCTTGGCAGCAGGTTTGGGCCCAATATAACCGGCCCTGGAGGGTATGGGCTGTGGCCGGGTGGGTATGTGTGCAGCAGCTGGGTGGATTAGGACTGGGGTGGGGTGGGGGATCCTGGGTGCAGGTGAACTGCAAGTGCCTGCAGGCCCAGAACCTGAGGCCTGGGCATGGGTCCAGCCATGCACAGTGGCTGAGTGAGTCAGCTAAAGCGAAATACTGGGCATCCGTGTCCTTGAGCGCCTGAAGCCTAGATCTGCACACAGCAGCTGGGTGAGTTGGGTCTGGCAGGGTCCTGGGTGTAGGTCAAAATATTTTGATATGACTTTTTACACTTAGGTGAAGGCCACAGTGCTGTATGAAAGTTGGTTACTATTGGCAGAGAACTGAAACAGAACAAAAGTGGGATAAAAATCTTCATCAATTATGTTACCGTCTATAAGAGCCAAATGTCACTTTGAAACCTGATGCCAATTCCCAAGCAGTCCAAGTTCCTGCCTTTGCTCTTTTTAATAGGCTGGCTGATTATGAAGCTAATAATAAATATAATTGAAAATCACTGTTGGATCCTTTGAAGTTTGTCTTGTGGAAGAATAGAGGGAGAAAAAAGAATCCCTGGGGAAACTCTTCAAACAGTGTTTTACATACTCAGAATCAACAATTATGGTGTTAGATTTACCTCAAGAAGTTCATAGTGTTTATAAAACATAATATTAACCAAAGAAAGCACACTAATTCCCTTCACTAATAGATGTCACCAGGGCAGTCATTGTCCTAATTACTTAATTTCTGACTGGTACTGACTGAAGTTAATTTTTTATACTTATACAAATATGTGACCAGAACAAAGTGCTCAAATTAGTCATTGTCAGTCAACTTCATCTGTGACTCTGGAAATGAATCACTAAGACAAAGTGGTTCTTCAGCAGAAACAATGTCACGCTGCCTAGATTTTCATTTTAGGACAGGGTTTCTGCAGCGAGTTAATAGTCCCTGGAAATGCTGCAGAGCTACAATACAGCTTTCTGGTTTTGATTATAAGGAAGAGTGATTTTTGCTTTTCTGTATTATTTGCATTGTGAATGGGATTCCATTTTTTTTTCTCATTTAGATGCAGTGATCAGATGAGAGACATTGAGCTTGTTCCATCAAAGCCCTTTATTGTGACCAGAATACAAATTACCTGATTCCAGTTCTTTAAAAAATATTGCCTACTTTAAAACAGAATCCCAGGGCAATGCAGAGATGAGAGTTTGAGATGGTGTTCCAGAAACCGTGCACATGTCAGCTGAAGTCACTTTGTGTTGCTCTGGGCCTCATGGTACCTGACTGCAGACCTCTCTACCAAAGTGCCTTCTTTACACTCTTCTAAGGGGTCAATTTTTTAATACTAAGAGTGTTAATTTAAGTACAGTTTAAACAGAGGCAGGGTAGTAGGGAAGAATGTTATCCAAAGCCATTGCCATGTTTATAACTCCAAAGATATTGCTCTTGAGATAAAGAGGCTTTAGAGTCCAACAATTTCAGTGGGCAGAGATGTAACAAGAGAGGAAAACTGGAGTGGTGAGTTCCAACCTTCCCTTGGAATGAAACCATTACTGAAGTGCCTTTCCCTTACTTAATTTTATTGTCCTAGAAATGGGATGGTAGCATTGTGTACTGATTGAAAAGCTGATCAAAGTCTCTGGAAAGATCTTTTTCAGATAGACATTCCCTCATACTTAATGTTCAAAACATGGCTCAGGGCTGAACTAGATTTTTTCAGGGTACAGTGAAAACTTTTATTACATTATTATGATTTATAATTTTAACTCTTCCAAGCCCCTGGAACTTCCTTTGTAGAACGATATTTTTTTTATACCAGTTTGGCTCTGTGTTGAACACTAATTCCTCTCCCATGTGACTGTCCTAAAAATACTTAAGACAGCTGTTATGATGCCCTTAAGTTTTCTTCTCTTCAGGCTAGACAAGTCTGCTTCTTTGTAGGCCACGGTTGTGAGTGCTCTTGTCCTAGGGTCCCCAGTGGAATGGGTTTCAGTGTATAAAGTCTGTTCTAATGGTGGGACCTGGGGAGCAGGATATGGGACGTCCACTGTGGTCTGTCCTTATGGAATCTGGCAAGAATTATCGCTCCATTTATTCAGTCTATCATGGCTCTTTATAGACAGCTGAAGTCTTATCAGTTATTTTTGGAGACCACATCAGATCACTGGCTCGTTTTGAACCTGGAGTCTATTAAAACTACAGGACTGTTTCACACATGCTCCTGTTAAGCCACTGTGTGTGTATCTAACTATATATAGTTATTTTCTGTTGAGTGCTTATTATGGGCAAGGCAATGTGCTAAATGCTTTGCATCTTTTGCATCTCATTTAATCCTGACATCAACCCAATAAAGCATTAAGTATCCTTAGTTCCACATTGTGGACAGGCAGAGGCTCAAACAAGAAGTGACTTGCCTAAAAAGGTCTGAGTCCAAAGCAAGAACTCTTGAATTTGATGCCATTCTGTCTCCTGTACTGATGTGATGTCTTTATTGCTGACCTTTCTTGAAAGAGGGATGCAGAGGACCCAACATCAAAGAGAACTATTAAATATAAATTGAATTATCATTTTAGCCTGCTGAGATCTTTTTGGATCCTGATCTTGTCCCCAAATACATTTGCCATTACCTTAAAGTTTCTTGTCACCAGTGGATTTCATAAACCACCATTTCTTTTCCATTCAAATTATTGTTAAAAAAATAGAACCAGGTCAGCAACAGAACTGCCCAGTCCACACCAGAACCTCCATCATGGTTGGTGTTGATCATCTCCAATAAGTCAAATTCGAAGCCCTGGGACTTGGCTCTCATTTTCTCCCTCTCATATAGCATGCAAAATCTACTGTTAAAATTCAAGTGAGGAATTTTTAAAACATGTTTCTATTGAGTCTGGCATCATTGCCACAGAGAGCAAAAGAAGTTCAGTCTGGCAAGACTTATTCATAGTGAGCCGTTTTTTGTTTTGTTTTGTTTTGTTTTAAGAGAGAGAGATAGAGATAGAAAGAATCAGTTTTATTTAGTTTTTCATGTGGCCTTCATTGTTCCAACACATCGTTGTGTACGTGGTGCTGGGGTTTGAACCCACGTACTTGTTCATGCCAGGCAAGCGCCATAACTGCCAAGCCACTGCTCCAGGCGTTGGTGTTGGTTTTAACTGATCATCATTTTCTATGTTAAGGGAGCATGGACTAGCCCAATTCTCCACTCTAGAGTCGAGTCTAGGACTGATCAAGGTCACTAGTTTCTAGTTTACAGCATTGACCATCTTCTCCCTTTTGAACATTTATTCAGCCTGTGACCATGTTTACTTTTCTCTGAAGCTTTCCCATCTTTTGAAATTCTTGAAAGATCAGTCACAGTGGTTGAATACTCTCATGGTCAGGTTATTTATACATGTTGGAAGGTTTTTTTTTTCTTGGCACAGAGATTTGAACATATTTAGTACATATTACCATATTTGTTGAAACTTTTCTGGGCTAAATAACAACTTTATTGCAAAGAAAACAAATAAAATGAGAGGTAAGTATAACTGTAGGGTCTCTCTTTTCTTTCTTTTTTTTTTTTTTCTTACCAGGGATTGAACCTAGGGGTCCTTAACTACTGAATCACTTCCCCTTCCCTTTTTATTGTTTGTTTTGAGACAGGATCTCACTAAATTGCTTAGAGCCTTGCTAAGTTGCTGAGGCTGGCCTTGAACTTGCAGTTCTCCTGCCTCAGACTCCCGAGTTTCCTGATTACAAGCGTGCACCATGGTGCCCAGCTGTGGGTGTTTCATTTGATGATCTGCATTTTATTCCATTTCCTTTTAAACTCTCTAGTTCCCTTTGTTTTATCAGTAAAGCCTACATCATTAGTTCTCAGTTTTGGATCTCTTTAAAAACTGGTATTCTAAGGTGTGTAGACACCCTTCTGATGTGATTTTTAAAGAATAAGATAGTGATGTGGGGCATACTCCTTGCATCCTTAGAAAATAATGGATTTGGAGGTAGACATCATCCTGCACTGGATATTTGCCAGCTTCAACACACAGCTCAGTTGAATGAGAGAATAGAGCTTCTTCAATTTTTCTGTAATGGATTGCTTTTTTTCTACCACACTCTCACAATATTTGAGTCTTATACAATTTAAATGCTCTCTATATGAACTAGTGTCATTCAAATTAAAACAATCAGTCTCTGAAGCTTGTTTTCAGGCTTCTTTCCCCAAAATATCATCCAATGGGGTGGGGGAGGGATTTATATAACATAATGACATTGTACAAAAATGACCTCATACTGATACTCTGTGCTAGGTCATGCTTGATGACCTCTAAATCAATGGTCTGATGCACTGGATTTTAGGTTTCTGAGTGCTCCTGTGGCTTCCAAAGTTCCTATGTATGACCAGTCCTTGTAATCCATTCTTTTGACTTTCATGTGTCCTCAGGAAGATCATCTCACCTCTGATGACTCAACTTTCAGCTCTTACAAGAGGCAGACATAGGGTTTCTTTGAGTTCTCTGGTCAGCCATCTGGACTGGTGGTTCATCTCAGCCTTTCCTTCAAGGTTAGCTTATCCCACCACCGTGGGTTTCATGGCAAGGTCACAATTCAATATTCATCCAATGCAGGTTTTGGGGTTAGCTTGTGAGTGCCAGTCAGACCTCTTACTGTGTGACCATGCATTTCGATCTCTATTCTAAGAATCCAGTGTGGGAAGGAACTTCTATGGTCTGAATGCTTCCACCAAAACTGATGTTGAAATTCAAGCTGGGTGTGATGGTGCATTCCTGTTATCCCTGCAGCTCAGGAGGCTGAAGCACAGGTTTAAAGCCAGGAGGATCTTGTGATCCTCCTGCCTCAGCAACTTAGCAATGCCCTAGCCAACTTAGTGAGAACCTGTCTCAAAATAAAAAAAATAGAAAAAGGCTGGGGATGTGTCTCAGTTAAGTACTCCTGGGTTCAATTTAAAAAAAAAAGAAAAAGATAAAAAAAGAAATTTAATTCCTATTGTGAGGTATTAATAAAGTTGAAACTTAGTCCAACTGCTATTTGGAAGTGGAACCTTTGTGAGATTATTAAAAATAAGTGAGGCCTTAAGTGTGGGGCCTTCATCCAATGGGATTGTGGCTTTATAAGAAGAGAAAAAGAGGCCTGAGTTGGGATGCCGAGTCTCTCTTTCCACTTTATATCCTGTGCCACTGTGGTGCCTGCAAAGTTCCCACCAGTGAGAAAGACTTTACCAGATGTTGCTGCCAGATTTTGAAACTTCCCAGCCTTCAAAACTGTGAGCTGTGAAAACATCATTTCTTTCTTTTATTTTTTGTTTTTCTTTTCTGGTTCTGGAGTTTTAACTCAGAGGTGCTTTACCACTGAGTTACATTTCCAGCCTTTTTGGTTTTAATTTTGAGAAAGGGTCTTGCTAAGTTGTTTAGGGCCTTGTTAAGTTGCTGAGGCTGGCTTTGAACTTGCATTAACCTGTCTCAGTGTCCCGAGCTGCTAGAATTACAGGCTTGCGCCACCATATCCTGAAAACCTCATTTTTTATAAATGAATGAATCTGTATTATTCAGTTATAGCAATAGAAAACAGACTAAGACAGGAACCAAGGACAATGCCCTTGCCTTTGGCTCTCTCCTCAACATATCTAATATCCCCTTTCTGCAGGTCAAGGTACTGAGAGAAAAGGTAAGAATAAGTCTCACTGTTAGTCCCTTTGCTTATCTCACTTCTCTCTGTTCCCTTCCCAATTTCTATAAGGCAGGACAAAAGAGCAGCTTTCCCCAACATTATGAAATGTTTCTCTGTAGCTCCAGCTAAGCTATCATGATGGGGCTGAGAATCTCCTCCTTGTTGTAGTCATTCTTTCTCTCTGAACTGAGACCTCAGAGTTCAGAGGCTGACAGAAGGGGAAGACAGAAGAATTTGAATAGTTTATCTCAAGGCAATGAATGGCCTGACTTCCATGGTTATCTTCTGGGGCTTATTGCAAGGAGATATGTATGCCTTTCATTACTGTGACTATCTGGCTTCTATAATAATGCACCTGGTATCAGATGGGGCACTTATGTTATATCCTTCTCCATTTCCTCATTCACTTAGGGCTAGACAGCCATATTTACCATCAGGCAAGGAAACAGGAAATTCCAGCATCTTTTCTTTGGATGATAAAAACAAATGGGTTTTGCTATTGTAAATATGTCTAGCGAATAACCATGCTAGCTGAGGGAAATGTATTTGAATTCTGAAGTTCCACCTTCATAAGTCCTAACAAGGTGCATGTGATTAGGAAATGGCTGTGGTTGAAGGCAGGAGAATGGATTTGAAGTTAGGAGGACTGGATCTCAACCCTTGGTAGTAGCTTGCTGGATTGACTTGTGCCAGGCGCTTAATCACTGCCTGTGATTTCCCTGTGTCTAAATGGAGACAAGAAATGCTTACATGGCTAACACTTGCAAAGTAAGCTGACACTAGGAAAAGAAGTGACTACAAGTTGCCTACGCCTACTCCTATCACTTTTGACCTCTTTTTCCATATGTACTCTGCCAGTTGCCTCTAAAAATATAAATTCACTGGTTCCACAGTTTTAGAACCATGTGACTGTAATCCAACTCCTGGATCAAGCACAGAAAGGGAAAATATTCCTCTCACTATCCTGTTCCTCCTCTCAGTGGATAGGTAAGGCCCAACATGGAGGGAGCCCCAGGTGTTAAAATTAAGTTGTCTCTATAAAATGTTATGAAAATTTGTTCTTCATTGATTTTTCATCACAATGTAAATCCTCCATTCCATTTATTTCTTTTACTTTTTTTTTGAGTTTTGTATTGATCCAAGGCCTTGTGCATGCTAAGTATGTGTTTGACCACTGAGCACACCTCCAGCTGTTTTTTTTTTTTTAAGAGAGAAGGACAGTGAGAAAGAGAGAGACAGAATCAATTTTTATTGAGCTTTTCACATGGCTTTCATTGCTCCAACACTTACCTGTGTATGTGGGTGCTGGGTTTGAACCCATGTACATGTGCATGCCAGGAAAGAACTGTAATCGTAAAGCCACTGCTTCAGCCCCTGTTTACTTCTTTTTAAAGTATTAAAATCTGCGTTTGACCTACATGTAAAAATAGAAAAATAGGAAATTTCCCCTTCTATTATTTCCAACTATCGTCAGCCCTCTGGGTGTGTAATAGCACATCTTATCTGGTAGTATGTGCCACCGCCACTGGGTCTTTTATCATCCCTGGAACAACAGCCTCATGGGACTGAGGTTTTTACCTGCAGCTGGGAGTGTGCGGGCAGTGCTATGCTCTATGTAGAATCCATCAACACCTGAATTCATCTTGGAACTGGAAAGGCCTAAAGTCAGCTCCCACGACACTTATAGCAGGGGTAACCTCCTTAAAGAAATGAAGTCTGAGGTCAAAGATATTCATGTTTTTCCTTGAAGTAAAAGTTAAATGTTGAGGGGCCGGAGTTGTGGCGCGGGGTTATGGCACTTGCCTGGCATGCACAAGGACGTGGGTTTGAAGCCACATGAAAAAATAAATAAAATTTATTCTCTCTCTCTTAAAAAAAAAAAAAAGTTAAATGTTGATAACGACCCCAAGTTACCATGGACAGAGACCAATTCTCAGGCGCCAATGTAGGAAGCCAAGGTACTTCCCTCCTTTTAGTAAAGAAGGGAGTTCTCCAGTCTCGCTTTTAGATGAAGACTGCTACAAACCTCGTCTCAGGGTAGGATTTGAAGTAATAACAAATAAGACATCCTCAGCTGCCAATCTAGAGCACATTACTGTTTGTTATTGGTGTAAGTCTGATCTTTTTATGTCTCTCTCAATGGTCTGTAACTTTTGATTGATGTGGAAGGGAGGAGGAAAACATTAGAGGTATTGCTATGGTTTGTTATGAAGTATTCCCCCAAAGACTTATGAAGGCTTTGTCTCCAGTGCAGCAGTTTTTAGAGGTGGGGCTTTGGGGAAGTGATTGGATCATGAAGGCTCTGACCTCAGCAGTGGATTAATCAATTGATAAACCACTGATGGATTAGCAATTGGAAGGCATTATGGGAGGGGGTGAAAATTTTAGGAGGTGGGGCCTGGTTGGAGAAAGTGTCATTGTGGGTGTGCCCTGGAAGGGTATTTTGTGTCCTCAGCCCTTTCCTCATGCACACCTCTCTCTTTCTCTCTCTGCTTCCTGGCTGCCTTGAGTTGAGAACCTTTACTCTGCCACACCCTTCCACCATGGTGTTCAGCTTCACCTCAGGCCCAAAGCATTGAAGCCAGCTGATTATGGACTGAAATCTCTAAAACCAGGATCCCAAAAAGCTTTTACTTTTTTAAATTGTTTGTGTCAGGTATTTTGGTCACAGTGACAAAGCTATTTTAATTTGCATTTTCCTGCTAGCTAAAGATGTTGAGCATCTTTTCTTATACTTATTAGCTATGTATTCTTTTTTATAAATTAACTGTCCAAGTCTTTTGATATCTTTTAATTAAGATGTTTTAAAGAAGATGTTTGTCTTTTTATTGCTGACTTGTAATATTTCTTTTCATATTTTGCATATAAGTCTTCTGTGGGAGATATGTGTATATATAGATAGATAGATATGGATATATATATATATATATAAATATAAATATATATATATATATATATATATAAATATATATATATATATATATAAAATGCATAGGAATGTATCTCCCTGATCAGGTAATTTTGATGAGCAGAAGTCAAACTTATCAATTTTAATTTGCTTATCCTTGTTGAGAATATATTTTCCTGTTTTCTTTTAGGAGCTTTATAGTTTTAGCTTTTATGTTGGAGCCTGCATTCCATCTGGAATAACTTTTGGGTATAATATGAGGTGAGGGTAAAGCCTCTTTTTTCCATATAGGTACCCAGTTTTTCCTCAGCACCAGTAGTTGAAAAGTCTTTCATTTTCCTCACTAAATTGCATTTACATATTTTGCCAAAAATCATTTAACCTTAGGTGAATACATTTATGAATTTCCTATTGAGTTCAACTCATACCTACACTTTGTTAATAACTGTAGTTTTATGATAAGTTTTAAGGTACGGGAGTGTATGTCCTTCAACTTTTTTTCTCAAGATTATTTTGTTTTCTCCATGTCCATATAAATTTTATTCACAGCCTCCAAATGCCTACAAAAAGGTCTTCTGGGATTTTAATGGGAAGTGTATTGAAACTGTGGATCAATTTGGGGACAATTGATATGACAATATAGTCTTCTAACCCATAAGCATCTTCATACCTTGAGACTTTGTTCATTTTATTTATTAGGTCTAAAGTCTTTTCCCCTTTCAGTATCCCTTGGAATATTCTAATTATATAGACTTTTAAACATTTTCATGCCTTTTATTTATTTTTCTTGCTTTATTGCCTTGGCTATGAATTCCATCACAATCTATATAGATGGTGAGAGCAAATATTAACACTTTGTTTCTAAAGAGGAGGAAGGATATTTAATATTTTACCATTATATGTAATATTGTTTTTAAGTTTCTCTCCCTACCTTTCCTTCCTTCCTACGTCTCTTTCTCTTTCTATAAGTGCTTTTTGGACTTATGGATTGATTTAATCTGATTTTGAAAAATTTTTGACATTATTTCTCCAAATAATTTTCTGACCCAGTACTGTCTCTTTGTCTTTGGGAGTCCTCTTCCTCCAACTGTTTGCAATTGTGTCCAAGTTTTACTCCTAGGACACTGCCACAGTTCTCTGCTTAGTCATGAAGGTCTCTTCGCTAGCATTTTAGTTCATCAAAGCTTGCTTGCATCAACTGTTCTCCAATAGCCCCCCAGGAAAGTATGATTTATAGTAAATCAGGGTTTTCTTGCTGTGCCTCAGGAGCCCAAAGCTTCTGTATCTACCAGACACAGAAGCTGACCACACATGTACACTCCTACACTTGAAAGAGAACACAAATTTGTGAGGGAAACAGTAATTAAAACAGTCTGGAGGAATTATAAAGACTTCCCAGGAGACACGAAGATTGTTTGGATGTTGAATTTTGTTTATAAGTGATTCAGATTGATTTAATTATTTCCAGGCAGAGGGACTCACATGGATAAATATATCACATAATAGGGGTATATGAGGCAAACAGGGACCTGTAAGTATAGAGCTCAAGTACAAAAAACACTTAGAGTTTATAAGAAAGAAAGTTAAGGAATTATATAGTCCAGATCACTATCACATGGGGAGAATAGGACTTTATAAGAATTAAATGAGATAATATGTGTATAAATCTTGTTAATACCTGGCAGACACTGAGCATTTGTAAATATTAGTAATGGTTAACCAGTATTATCTGGAGTATCTTGCAAGTCATGCTAGGAAGTTTATATTTCATTTTTGAAGGAAATCATTGACAATTAAGCAGATGAGAGATAAGATCATGTATATACTTTTTGAAGATAATTTCTGATGGCAATGGGAGATGAAGCTTTTGTGTGTGCTGTATGTGGTGTGCAGTTGGGTTAAGAAAAAGATAACAAGTGATAATGATGCAGGTTTAAGATGGAAGAAGTTGCTTATTCTAGGCCATGAGATGTTATGTTAGAGAATGAATTGTGCCCATTGGAATGGACAATTGGAAGCTGATGTTAAAGGCAACATTTATCTTATAAGATACTCTTAGATCTTGGCTCACTATTAGTTCTAAGGGCTGCTGTTGTGGTTTAGATATGTGGTGTCTCCCAAAGGCTCATTTGTGAGACCATGCAAGATGATTTAGTGGTGATATAATTGGGTGATGAGAGCCTCAACCCAATCAGGGATTAACTGAATGAGTAAAGAGGACCTGTTCTTAGAACTGTAAAATGAAAGGAGGAAAACATTGGTCTGGGTAATGATTTTTGGGGGGTTATGACCTAAAACATGGCAATGAAATTGAAAATAGACAAATGGGATCACATCAAACTAAAAATTGAAAGCTGGTGGGGTGTGGCTGGAGGAGGCGTGCCCTTGGGGGTGTGTTTTTGTGTTATACGTTTTGTCCTTGTTGAGAAAAGCTCTCTCTCTCTCTCTGCTTCCTGGTAATGTCCTGAGCTGCTTTCCTCCACCACATTCTTCCCCTATGATGTTCTTCCTACCTCGAGTCCTAAGGAATGGAGCCAGTCTTCTATGGATTGAGACCTCTGAAACTGTAAGCCTCCAAATAAACTTTCCCTGCTCTAATCGTTCTTGGCAGGTCTTTTGGTCACAGCAATGAGAAGCTGACTAAAACAGCTGCATTGCTATGTAATGATAGTACAGCTGTCCCTCAGTATCTGTGAGAGATTGGTTCCAAGACCTTCCACATTTACCCAGACATGAGGATGCCCAAGTCCCCTATATATACAAAATAGTATAACCTATGTACATCCTCTTATATGCTACACGCTATCTCTAGATTACTTATAATTCTTTAATACAACATAAATGCTATGTAAATAATTGTTACACTATTATTTAGAGAATAATGATGAGAAAAAATCTAGATGTTCAGAATAGATGCAATTTAAAATAAATATTAATCCATAGTTGGTTGAATCCATGAGTGTGGAACCCATGGATATAAATGGTCTATAAGTAATTACAAATAGTAACTTTTTTTTTTTTAAGAGAGCGGGACACTGTGAGAGAGAGAGAGAATCAATTTTATTTAGTTTTTTATGTGATTTTCGTTGCTCTGAGACTTTGTTGTGTAACAAGTAGTAACTTCTTCTAGTAGTAGACAATGCTCATTACTTGGCAGGCAATAACCAAAGCCTTAAAATTGCATTCTCTCATTTGTATAAAGCCCTCAGAGGGATCTTTTTCTCAATTTGACAGGCAAACAACTAAGGCAAAACTCAACTAAGACACTGCACTAAGTCCAATCAACAGTGTCATAGTCAGGATTTGAGCCCAGCCCCTTGGAAGGCTCCTCCTCTGGATCACCATGTGCTTTCTTTGGGTCTTGCTCACATATTCACTACCTAAAAATCATGCATTGCACTTAGCTGCTCTTCAAATATGATTTCTACAATGAATGAGTAAAGAGGACCTGTTCTTAGAACTGTAAAATGAAAGGAAGAAAACATTGTTCTGGGTAATGATTTTTTGGGGGTTATGACCTAAAACATGGCAATGAAATTGAGAATAGACAAATGGGATCACATCAAACTAAAAAAACCTTGCTGCACAGCAAAGGAAACAATAAACAGACTGAAGAAAAAAATAGAGTGGGTGAAAATTTTTGCAAAGCAAACATTTGATAGTACTTAAAATATGTAAAGAATTGAAATAACTCAATAGCAAGTAAACAAAGAGTTTGATTAAAAAAATGAGCAAAGGACCTGAAGAGTCATTTCTCAAACAAACACAAATAGTCAACAAGTGTATATAAAAAATGCTGAACGTCTCTAATCATCAGGAAAATATAAATTAAAAGCACAGTGCAATCTCACCTCACATCTGTTAGAATGACTTACCAAGAGATGAAAATTACGGAGAAAAAGGAACCTCGTATATCATTGATGGGAATGTAAATTAGTAGAGCCATTATGGAAAACAGTATAGAGTTTCCTTTAAAAATAAAAATAGCACCATCATATGTTCTAGCAATTCCACTCCTTGGTGCCTACCAAAAGGAAAGAAAAAATCAATATATTAAAGAGACATCTGCATTCCTATGTCTACTGCAGCACCATGCACAATTGCCAAGATGTGGAATCAGCCTGAGTATCGTGGGTGAAGTGATAAAGAAAGCAAGGTATATGCACACAACATAATACCATTCAGCCTTAAAGTAAGAAGGAAATCCTGTCATTTGTGATAACATGGTGAACCTGGAGGATATTATATTAAGTGAAATAAACCAGGCCCAGAAAGACAAAAACCAGATGAGCTCTTGAAAATGTGTCATCTGGAAAGATTGAGCGCAGAGAAGCAGAGAGTAGAGAGGTGGTTACCTCAGGGTCTATGGGTAATTGGGCAGAAGTTGGTTACAGGATATAGAATTTCAGTTAGGAGGAATAAGTTCCCAGATTTATTGTGTAACATGGTAACCACAGTAAATAACAATGTCTTGTAATCTTGAAAATCGCTAAGAGGAGGCTGTAAGTGTTCTCACTCCAAAATCAATAAATATGTGGTAATGCATATATTAATTGTTCCATTTAGCCATTGGACAACATATGCATATTTCAAAGTATTATGTTGTATGTGATAAATGTATAAAATTTTTGTCAATTAAAAGAATTTTTTAAAAAGGGCCTACCTTTGATGAGTAAGGGGCTTGCACTCATACTTTAAAATACATACTAATAATCTAGCATTTTTAAAAATCAGGTATGAGATTTTACGTTGACACGTAAGTGAAGAATTTTCATGAGTGACATAGCACCAGCACTTATTTCCTTCCTTACATGATCAACAAATATGTCCTCTGATCACCTTAATAGGAATATTAGATTCTGAGAGCAAAGGTTATTTTATTTTGTGGAGGTATTCAGAGAGAAATTGGGGAAAGGAATTCTGGTGCCTGTTAGCTTCTCAATGGTTTTCATGGCTGACAGTGGTCAAGGTGCCCAGAAGGTCTCCTGGACTGCGTGTTTACTGTGCAGGTCCAGCAGTAGGTCCTGAGTTAAGGGACTCTGAGTCTAACTATCCTTAAGTCTCCCTGGGGCACAGTTCATCTCTCTGACCTGGCACAGAATGTGGTACCAATTTGCCTCTTGGGTGAATGAAAGAAGGAAAAACTGTTCTTGTCATTAAACTTGAACGTGCCTCTCCCACCCCCAACTCGCCCTCCTCTATCACAATCTATCCAAAGGCTCAATAATTTGCTTACTCAAAACTGAAAGAAAGGTGGACACAATTAATGAGTTAATGACCAATGTTTAAGTGCTTTGCCATAGCAAAACACCTTGGTGACAATTTAGAAGCTTGAATCGTATTCACCAGCCATTTTCTATTCATGCGCAGCATCAGTTGAACTCACATGCTGGGGATTAAAGATTCTTCATACTTACTTACTGGAACCTGAACTAGAAAGTATTTGGTTCTAATGATGTTGAAGTGGACTCGATAGGTTTATCATGGTATAGATTTTCCTTTGTTGTGTCTCTTTTTATCATTTACGAAAAAACCACTTTAGACGTAAATGTATTCACCAGCCATTTAGTACACTCAGACACATTCCATATTTAATGTTCCACTTTATTGCTTGCTGAAAGAAATAAATGCATAACAAAATGCTTTGAAAAAATGCTTAATTTTTCAACTGTTGATTTAATGTGTAATGGTTCAATAAGGCTATGAATTGCCCTGGTGTACAACTACTGAAAAATAGAAAAATTACCCACACTGGTATGTTGAATCTGTGAATATTAAGTTTGTCAATGTAATTTATGACTCGGCAGGTAATATACCGGTAATTTGCATACTAATTGCTACGGTGGAAGCCAAATGACTTTAATTCAGTAAATTAGTCTGCCTAAGCAGAAGCCAGCAATTGCCTCTCAGTGCTGGGGAGAGAGATGAAGTTTGTTTAGGATGAGAAAATGGAGCTCCAGCCAGGAGGCCTTTGGAGCTGCAGAGGCCCCCTGCTGGCAGACAAGCCACAGAGTGACAAAGGCTGACAGCCCAGTCTCTGCTTCCCTTCTGATCCAAGCCTAGTGGATTTTCCAAGCCATTCAAATTCAGAAAACAGAGGACCAAGGCCAAAGGAGTTCACTCTGAACAAAAACAGTGCATGTGTGTGTGTTCAGTAACAGACACAAATAGAAACTTGAAGACAGAAAAATAATCCATTCCAGCTTCCCAAAAGAAGTGCTTTCAATATAGGCCTGCTATATTATTTAATTCTTTCGAAAACAGGTTTGATTCTCTTTTTGCACATCGTAGTTGGAGAGTTGGGGGTGGGGGAATTGATTGATGTTTTAAATGCCATGGGTGCAATTTCTGTAGGGAAAGATGTTCAACCTCCTCACTAATAATGAAAGAAAAGCAAATCTAAACACTGAGGGATAATTTTTGTAGCAGAAATTAAAGAGACTGAAAGCTGTTATTACTGTCAAGGGCATGGGGAGTGAGCATCCGATAAGCTGGCATATCCTTCAAGAAAGAAATGTAGTAGTTGCCATCAAAATAAAAAATGCACATACCATTTGTATGTGTATGTTCACTAATCCCACTTTAAGAAGCACATCCTATAGAAATGTATAGTGTGGGTCCTATGATATTACTGCTATTTCATGGGGTTTGATACATAAAAATAATAATTTCATTCGATTCAACCTATTACAAGAGTGTTCATCGCAGAATTTTGTAATGATGACGGTTTGAGAAAAGCGGAGACTGATGAAATAAATGATAGTACACATCATTCAAAGTTTTTAAAAAACATGAGGTAGGTGACCACAGAAGATCAAATGAACAGACCAGGTTGTGTAACATCACATATAGTCCTATTTTTGATTTTAAAAAGTGTGGTGTGTGTATGTGTATTTAAACATTTTGATTAGTATAGAGTGTAGATACAGAAAAACGTTAGACCACTATCCTAATGCTCAATCACAATTCCCTTCTGAGAGTGGGACACAGGATATATTCTAGAAAAGGTGTTTTTCTTTAGTGTTTTTGTGTTGTTTGAATTTGACTTAATCATTGCTCTTTTTATAGCATAAAACACCCTCCCTGGAACACAAAAACACAAAAGACAATGAAAGCAAGGCATAAAAGCAATGAGGAATTTACCCAATTAAAAAGTATATTTTGTGAACTAAGTCAATATTCAATAATGTACTATTTCCTCCGTTTGGCATATCAAACTCTAACACATCAAACTTCAAAAAATAGGATGCACCTATAATTTGTATGTGTGTAAATGCATTTTAAGAGTGTTGGTAAAAATTAGGATAAACACTGTTAAAATTAGCCATATGCAAATCAAATGCAGTGCAATAGCTCGTAGAGTATTATTGATGATGGTCACGGTCATGGTGATACTCAGTTTAGGAAATGAGACTCGGGGGCTTGGAAAGACACATGAGGGCATGGATATCATGCATGCCGGCTGGACTGGTTCACTAATTGGAGACACTGTTTTGCCTGCCCCCGCTGCCCTGCCTTTTTTGCTACCAGTGATTTATTTTATTTTATTTTATTTTTTAAAAGAGAGAAGGACAGTGAGAGAGAGAGAGAGATACAATTTTTATTTAGTTTTTCATGTGGCTTTTGTTGCTCTGAGACTTCGTTGTGTATGTGGATGCTGGGGTTTGAACTCTCGTACTTGCACATGCTGGGCAAGTGCTGTAACCACGGAGCCTTTGCTCCAGCCCACCAGTGATTTATTGAAGTATCATTTACATATAGTAAAATTCATAGATCTTAAATGTATGCTTTGATGAAGTTTGACAAGTATATTTAAGGGTATGCTGATATACTAGCTCCCTAAGCAAAAAAAGAAAAACCCAAACTTGATTTGTGATATTTGTTGATTTTCATGGGGTAAGTACTTACACCACAGCTGATTTCAAGCTAGTGATGGCTTAACAGCTGGCTCTAAAATTTTTCCTGATTACTCAAGTATTTCCTCCTGTAGGGACTGTAGAGAGCCATGTCACCACCATCCAAATCAAGATGGAGAACATTCCAGAAGATTCCCTCGTGGTCCGTTCCTGTGAATTCACCCTGACCATCCCCTAGACAACCACAGTTCTTTTATTACAATAAATTATTTTTGAACTTCACATAAACGAAGCTACAGAAGAACAGACATTCTTTTGTTTCTGACTGCTTCTGCTCCTCTTAATAGTTTTGAAGTTTGTCCTTGTTGTTGTAGAAACCACATTTAAAAAATCATTGTGTTTTCCTATAAATGAATTTTCTTTTCTTGCATTGATCTTTTGTCTATTGCTGGAATAGAATCTATACTTCAAAACATAATTTTCCTCCTTTAAAACACCTCTTTTTTATTTACTCCCTTTAGTTGCTAAGTGTATAATATTGGCCATACTGCACACTGGATGTAAGAAAGAACAGATTCTATTGTTCTTAATATTTCTAAATTTCATACTTCACATTTCGTCAAAATGAAAATTGAGTATTGTCTCCTGGTTTCAGTCTTTGAGGAGGAGGAGGAGGTGGTGGTGGTGGTGGTGTGTGTGTGTTGTGAATCTCTGAATACGGTTACATCAGATCCTGGCCACAAGCTATGGAGTATGCACCAGCCAAACTTGAAAATAGCCTGACTTTGCTTCACCAGCTGTGAGCACTTTCCATGGCAACACCCCAGGCTCATCACAAGGAGCACGTTAGAAATCAGATACTAGGGATGAAAGCCTATAATATCCAAGCAGAAGACCCAGAGGCTGAATGCAGGAGCTCCCCAGATAAAGAGCTTGATCTCACAATGCTGTATACTAGCACCAAGAATTTCTGAAGCGTTTGGCAATTTTGTGGTATTTTTAGCCATTTCCTCAAGGTTTTCCAAAATAGCTGTTTCCAACTGCTGCAGAACTGCTACTGTTTTTACACAAGAGGCAACAATGAGACCTTTTCTCTTTCTTTCCACATTTTTATTGGTGCATTATAGTTTACATAATGATGGGATTTGTTGTTACCTAGTCATACATGCACACAATATAACAGTTTGGTCAGTATCCCTCCTGAGCATCCCTCCCTACCATGTCTCCCTCCTGCTGTCCCTTTCCTCTACTGATCTCCCTTCAGTTTTCATGAGATCTCCACAACCGCACCTTTCTTTTCCTTTTCCCGCTCTAGCTTCCACATATGAGAAAACATGACCCTTGACCTTCTGAGTTTGGCTTATTTTGCTTAACATAATGGTCTCAAGTTCCATCCATTTTCCTGCAAATGACATGATTACATTTTTCTTTATGGCTTAATAAAACTCCGTTGTGTATATACACCATATTTTCTTTATTCATCCATTGATGGACATCTAGGTTGGTTCCATAGTTTGGCTATTGCAAATTGTGCTGCTGTAAACATGAGTATGTACCACTGTAGTGTGATGACTTTAATTCTTTAGGATAAGTACTGAAAGGTGGCACAGTGGGTCATATGGTGGTTGCATGCCTAGTCTTTTGAGGAACCTCCATAATGATTTCCATAGTGGTTGTCATAATTTACAATCCCACCAACAGTGTAAAAGTGTTCCTTTTTCAACAATGAGATATTGAACAAGTGGGCATTTCAAGTGATCTGTTTCCAGTGGAAGACCCCAGCCTCTCAATTCTGATTAGCATTCATCTATGTGTTACTTGGTGCAAGGTGGAAACTGGGAGCACACTTCAGTTGCATTGGTTAGGTTTTTATTATAAGCAGAGCTAAATTTTGAGTTTAAAAGAAATGTTATAGATCCAGCCTTTACTCCTTCCCATTTAACCCAGGCCAGGTTGGAGCCTTTGATACCTAGAACCTGAGTACTCTTAAAAGGTTCCCCTGAGTCCTCCATGGGAGCTGGTGTGGGTTTCTGCTTCTTTCTGGTTTTCAGACTCATCCTCTCTCCTCTCATTTGGTCTAGTGTCACTTCGTGATCTCAAGGTCACCTCTCCCTGTTCTGGAAGGGAGGCCGACACAGGGCAGCTTAGACTGTTGTAACCCATGGAGGTTCAAGTAGGGAGGGACAATCACAACAGCCCTGCTTCTCTGCTAAGGGTCTGCCTCTGTGGGCTGCTCCTTGTTAGGGCTTCTGTGTCAGGGATACAGACCCATTCCGGGGAGATGTAGGGTTTCTCTGCTGGCTGACTTTGGTCTCAGGACTGTCCAAAGGCTCTGCTGAACTTCCTTCAGCTTCCACCCAATATTCCCCCCATCTGTCCTTCATTTGGGCTTGGACTTGCAACTTGGTGATAGCTCTCTCTGCCTTCTCTGGCTCCTTTCCTATTCCTTTCCTTCAAATATCTCTACTAATAAAGTCTTCGCACATTTAGTCCAGCACCAAGACCTGCTTGTCAGAGCACCCAGACAAATACAGGCTATTCCAGGGCATTCCTTGTGGCTCCTTGGGAAGGATAGTGTAGGGGATTTGAATATCAGGTGGGTAGTGACTTGCTGATTTAGGTTCTCTTCTGACTCTGGCATTTATGATCCACTTGTCTAAGTTCCCATGAAGTGCCGTCGCTGTCTTTGTCTAGAAAGGACTCAACAGCAGCAGCTGCTGCCACAAGGGGAATGTGGAGGCACAGCCCCCAGCATGGCATGGGTTGGTGGCATTCTTATCACTTCCACGTCCTCACACAGGACACCTCCCTGCAGGGAAGGGAATACTGGACTTGAGGGCAGCAATGGATGCAGGAATGAAGGAGTCTGGACAGACACAAGCAGTTACTCTAGGATCAACCTAAAGACAAAGGAAGGCTGTTCAGACGCTGCTCCTTGCACATGCGCATCAGCGAGGGTAATGAGAGTTTGCCAGCCAGGCCAAAGTTCCAGGCGTATATACTGGAGAAGCCAAAGGAGAAGAGAGAAGAGAATGAGGCTCTTTGCTTTTCCCTAACATTTCTAGCTCCTTCCTTTAGCAAATTGTTGAAAATCTCCCAGGAAAGTTGCAGAGCAAGGATTCCAAAACCTACCTCCTCTCTCCACCCCTGAAGGCCACTCAATGGGTCCTACAAATATGTTCCCAGTCAAAGTGGGGGAACTTTGAAAGTGCTGCTTTCTCTGCTGGAGGCCCAGAGCTGGTCCTTGCGGGTCCTAGGATTCCTCAAGAGCTGGTTCATCTCAGTCTGGAAGGGAAATCTAGTGCTTGGAGGTGGCCCTGACAGGGGTCTAGTTAAGTGCAAGGCCTTGCTGAAAACAGGCAAAAGGGAGCTGGATCGGGTCCAGCTTCTGAGCCCAGCCCAGTTCAGATTACGCTCTGGAGACTGGGTCGAGCAGCATTAGCATCTGAGAACTGGAGCAGGATTTGGGACAAGAAAGGGGTGGATGATATTTTCCAGTGTTTGTGTTTTCGTCTCAGCACAGTGAGGCTGTGCTGGACCACCTGTCTCTCTCATTCTTGAGGGATAAAGAGGACTTTGTGTCTTGGCCCATTACCTTCTCCTTCTCTCACTGAGGATGTCATCTGGGCTGAAACTGCACGTGTGCAAGACACTACAGAAACATGTGGTCAGTTTGACTCGATTTTACAAAACAGATACCTTTTCACCAAATGAAAAGTGAGGAGGAAGAAACAGAGAAATTTCCAATCTTGGGGGACGAGAAGGGCCATAGCAGGTTGACATGCACTTGTTAAACCATCAGGCTCTGAAAACAAAATTAAACTGCTCTCTGGATCCAATTCACAATGTCTCCCTAAGCACTCAGAGACACATGGCTAACAGAAACTGGACACACCAAATTAGCTCCCAGATGCACAGTGTAAACTATAGGCACACATTGTAAACACCAACTGTCTGTTTGCCAAACCCAGCAAATAGCAGGTTTTATTGGGGGAAGATGGTCTCGTTTCTATTCACCCTGCCCTTTCAGTCTTTGTTGCCAGCAGAGACTTGACACAAATACATCTTTCGTCCTCTCTGGGGAAAAAAAGTCATTCCCAAAGCTAAGCTCCTTGGCCGGGCCTCTGAGATTGCTCTATTGTGGGCTGTGGGACACAAATTAATTCTTTCATTTATATTCTGGACACAGTTTCATGCATACGAATTCCACAGGTGCATGCTTTTCATTTAAAATAGCAAGGGAAGTGGAGTTAGACCTTGGAACAATTTGTTCCATGGAACTGAGTGAATCATCTTCCATAATGAGCAGTGTTGGCCAGAGCTGCAGCAAACACTGAACGGTTCCTTTTATCAATTATTCAAGGACTCTGTGCCTACCAAGGACATTCATTAACATATTGAAGGCTGATTGGCTCTTTGCTTAGTTGTTCAGTGCCCATCGGAAGGATATGGACTTGCTTGCCACTCTGACTCAACAATGGTGAGCATTTCCATGGGAAGAAAGGGCCTTAGTTAAGAAGAACTTCTACCAGAATTTTTCTCCCACTGCCTCACGATGTGGAGTCCTTTTGTTAGGACCAGGAAGCACAAGTGGGGGTGCTCTGGGAGGCTACGTTTCAGGACCAGTTTTGTCTTTTCAACAAGTGTTTGACCCCTGTGCTGAGTCTGTGATACCCAAAGAGCAGCCTATGCCACGCACCTGGGAGCTTATTAGAAATGCAGAATCTCTCCGCCACTCAGACCTACTGAATCAAAGTCTGCACTTTCATCAAAGTTTGAGAAGCACTGGAGGAAGCAGCACAGTACTGAATGCTGGGCATAGAAGGGATTCTGGCCTCTGTCTTCCCAGAGTTGTAATCTGGGGGTGGGGGAAAGAACTGAAAAATTAAAAGAGAACTCATTTCACCAGGGGAGTGCTGTCTAGACGTCTGTACCAAGTGCGAGATAACAGAGAGACAGTCTTAATTCCACAGGGGAAATGAGACTCTGGGAGGGGACAGTTTGCCAGGCAAAATGGGGACAATGAATCTCCCTGCTCCACTGCAGTCAACTCACTGCTTTAAGTCAGTCCTTTGTGGCCTCACTCCTGATCTGTGGTGAGAGTCTCCTTGGGGCTCTTCAAATCTGCTTTCCCCGTTGTCCTTAGAATAATCTATATAAACACAAACCAATCCCTCCCTCTCATTGCCCACAGGGCAAAGTGCAGACTCCTTGGCTGCTTAGTATCGGGTGCACAGACCCTTCTAGGGCTATCACCTGCCGTTCTCCAGCTTGTCCCCTGTTCCAGCTCTCCAGAGCTGCCCATGAATTCCCTGGCATGTCTCTTGCTTTTGTCTTTTTGGTGGCTATTCCTTCTGCTTGAACTAGTCTTCCTCCATGTTCAGTTAGTTGGTGAACTTTTCTTCATCCTACAAAACCTTGATCTAGGATTCATCCTTTTATGAACTATTCCTGGAGAGAAGTAATAATCCATGCCTTATTCTGCTCCTGCACTTTTAGATGTATCAGATTCTATTATTTTCTATCAGATCATAGTTTATATTAGATTCTACTGTTGCTGTTGGCTTAATAAGAGCTTCAACTACGATGGCAACTCTGTTTGTTTTTTATGGGTAGGGAATGTATTGATTTGGGCCTCCATGTGGGCACATACAATATTTTCATTATTGTTTTTTAAATCTGTTTGGAAAACTCTGGAAGGCATGAAAGTGTTGCGCATGTTGAAAGATCTATAGTTCTTTTGATGTCACTTAAGCACCGAACGAGTGAGAAGGAGCAAACATAAACTGGAAGGGAAGTAGAGTTGCAATTGGAAAGGTCTTTAGTGCTCAACTGAGGAGTTTAAACTCAGAGATCACTAATGGTATTTACAGCAGAGAAATGATATGGCTAGGTCCTTGTTTGGCTAGCTGGCTGGGGACAGGGAACACAGGAGGGACAGTTAAAAAAAATAGGAAGCAACTGAGAACAGAGAAGTTGCTGTCATAAAAGTCTATGTATAACTATTAGGAGCCAGAGGTAGACTAAAGAATTGAAGGAAGGAAAGGGTCAAGGCTCATCTCAGAAAAGCACCTTAAAAATGGGCATGAGCTTATTTTTCTGAGTCTTCGTTTTAGTGCTCAGGTCAGTGTGTTATTGGAAAAGTCAGCTGTGCAAAGCAGAAATTGGTGAAGTGCATCAGGGTGGGGGTGTGGGAATGGGTGAGCGATAACAAAGTGGGTTCTGAGTAACTGAATCTTCTGGTTAACTTGGCATATCTGCAAACTAGTCCTTTTCTTATTTTCACCAGTATTGAAATGTTTTCCTACAATGGCTGCCTTCCTGCCCCAGAGTATATGTTGATAAGAGCATCAGCCTTAGAGTGGCATGTGGGATGGTACAGGGAGTGCCAGGGTGTGCGTCAGAGACTTGATTTTCGAACTGTTTCTGTTGTGACTTTGTGCAAGTGACTTAATCTTCCTGGGCCTTAGAATCCTCGTTTTGAATCTGAGGCGTTTCTCCCATATGCTGAAAGTGGGCATGCAAAATAGTGCAGTCACTGTGGAAACTGCCTAATAATTCCTCAAAGGGCGACATCGAGTTATCAGAGCACCCATCAATTCCACACACAAGAGAACTAGAGCTATGTTCAAATAAAAACTTGTACGTGAACGTTCATAGCAACTTTGTTCCTGAGACCAAAAATGTGGAAACCACCCAATGTTCATCAATGGATGAACACATAAGAAATGTAGGATGTTCACACAATGAAATATTATCACCCATAAAAGGAAAGATGCGCTGAAACATGCTACCACACAGTGAACTTTGAAAAACAGTGAGAGAAACCAGACACAAATGGTCACATGCTGTAGGATTCCACCTGATGAAATGGCCAGGACATGCAACTCCACAGAGACAGAAGGTAGATTAGTGTTCGGCAGCGGTTGAGTAGTGGATGGGGGGAATGGGGAATGACTGCTTAGTACGTCCAAGATTTCTTTTGGGGGTGATAAAAATGTTCTGGAACTGGGCAATCATGATAGTTGCACAATGTCATGGTTGCAAAACAACTAAAAACTACCGAATTATAAAATTCTGAAATGGTCAAAACAGGGAATTTCTTGTTATGTGAATTTTCTCTCAATTTTTTTAAAAAAATGAGTTTAAATTAAATGATTTCTTAGAGCTCTAAGACTATGACTTAATGAAACCTTGCCCTCACGTGGTAAATGTTCAATAGTATATGGTGAATTGAATTGAAAGAAACATTAATAGAGTATGATTCTTCAGATTAGAAAATATTTTCCTACATATCTGGACCAGATGACATCTGTAGGGGCCAAAATACAGTACAACCCAAGAGACAGAATCACCTTTAAATGCATGTGCTTCACCAGTGGTACGCTGGTACAGGCTTAACAACCACTTCTCTAGGAAAAAGTTAAATATGCAATATATATTTATAAATGCTTATAATAATTTTACTGATATAGACAGTGTATAGCACAATTTATAAATGATAATAAAATACGTAATGCTTCTTACTATAAATTCCACATAGCCAATTGATTCTCACAGAATGTTTTTATTGATCTTTGCTGAACTCCTGTATTTCAGCCAAGTAAGGGTTGCAACTAAATTATAATGTAATCAATGGAGTTGCATATCACTCCTCTATTTCCCCAAGAAATCTCTTGTTGTTACTGTGATGTGTAATCTATTATATTATCCTTTTATTTTTTTACCCATGTAAAATTGTAATCATTAAACTGAAACTTCCTTCAGCTTTGGTTCTATGAGTGTCTGAAATTCACTTCTTGGTCAGTGCTGTGAGCAATTTCTCAGCTGACTTGGATTGCAGTTTCTGAATACTGGAAGGATATTTCCTCAGTTTGTGTGTGAGTGCTACTCACAGTGCAGTGGCTAGAGTGACAACTTTTAAGTTTAATCTTCATTGTGAACATTTTATTTGTCATCTTTTTGTTTTTCTAAAGAGATGAATAGTGAGAGAGAAAGAGAGAATCAATTTTATTTAGTTTTTTCATGTGGTGTTTGTGGCTCCAACACTTCGTTGTGTACATGGTGCTGGGTTTGAACCCGCATCCCCGTGCATGCCAGGCAAGTGCTGTAACCGCTGAGCCACCGCTCCAGCCCTTCATCTGTCATCTTAATATAGACAGCCAAAAAATAATACGTCAAGGGGCTGGTGCGGTGGCTCAGCCATTAGGTACTTGCCTGGCATGCGTGAGGATGCGGATTTGAACCCCAGCACCATGTACACAATCAAGTGTTGGAGCAAATATGTCACAGGAAAAATGAAATAGGATTCTCTCTCTCTCTCACTGTCCCTTTCTCTTTTAAAAACAACAACAACAACAAAACAAAAAACACCAAGTTATAGCATTTGTTGATTTAATGACTGATTTTTAGTTCCCAGCTTAACATCACTGAATGTGGAGCAGGAAGAGAGGAGGAGCAGGGAGCATCACATGGCATTTCCCACATACCTGAGACTGTAGAAGCAAATCAACTAAATAATACAGATAACAGTAAAATCAATTACATCGTGACAAGTCTGGAGTATTTATTTCTTTTGTTCTTAATAAAAATATTTAATTGTAGCTTCATGTGGTTTAATCTTTCTAATGGTCATATTTTGACAACCAGCTCATAATATTCCTATAAATTTAACACAAGCTCTCATGAGCCAGAGAGAACTGGCTTCAGCACACCTATGGATATAACTGTAATTAGTGGCTTATCATACTTTCATTAGTTCAACACCTCACCAAAAACTTCATACATATACTCTCCTGGAGATTTCAACACTCTTTTAATTGCAAATTATCTAGTTGAGAGTTTCTTAACAGTCTCAAAGCAGTTTCAAGAATCTGGGAATCAAGAATTGTTGCAGTATTTCTTAGAGCCCTTATTTTACTACCACATTTGGAATCTTCCAGAAGAGTATGTAACATTCAGTTATTGTATTTGTTTAGCAGGACATCATTTAGAAAATGCTGCTGACTCTGAGTGGGTCACGACACATTCCAGCAGTTTGAGGACCCTATTCTAAAATATCTGTCACCCACCATGGTCCTTTGCCCACATCTTAGGTAGCAAACACTTGGTCATCAGCTCTGTTGACCTTGCAGGGTGGGGCACAGGTCACCCAAGTCCTCAGGACTAATATGTTCTGTCAAGCATGGCTTCACCCTGGTACTATAGCTGCTGTAGGTGTAGAAAAGGTGGTAGGAGAGGCTGATTCTGACCCTCCAGGGTGCTCTTGGTCAAGTTGCTTGCAGGTCCATTGATTCATGTGTGGTGGGAATGGTGGGGCATTTGGGAAAACAGGGTGTCAGCTAACCTACACAGGCTGCGTTTTCCAGCTCCCAGCCATGTTTGGGCCTTGGTGACAGATTGAAGAGAGGAAGGGAAGGAAGTGTCTTAATCAGCTTTTACATTGGTGTGTCTAAAAGACCTAACAAGAACAATTTTAGGAGGAAAAGTTTATTTGGGGGGATCAGGGTTTCAGAGGTCTTAGTCCATAGAAGGCCAGCTCCATTCCTCTGGGCTGAAGGTGAGGCAGGGCATTGCGGCTTAAGAGTGTGGTAGAGAGAAGTAGGCCAAGGCATGGCTCCAAGAAGCAGAGAGGCTCTACTTCAGATACAAAGTATATACTCCAGGGCTGGAGCGGTAGTTCAGGGGTTAGAGCGCTTGCCTGGCATGCATGAGGACCTAGGTTCAAACCCCAGCACCACATACACAACTGAACGCCTGACCAATGAAAACCAAATGAAAAACTAAATGAAGTTGGTTCTTTCTCTCTTTAAAAAATTTTAAAAAGTGGGGGCTAGAGTGGTGGCTTAGAGGTTATGGTGCTAGCCTGGCATGTGTGAGTATGCAGGTTTGAACCCTAGCACCATGTACACAACCAAGTGTCAGATCAACGAAAGCCATATCAAACATGAAACAAAATTGATTCTCCCTCTCTCCAAAAAAAAAAATTTATATATACACACACACACACACACACACACCCCAAAGGCAATGCCCCCCAATGACCCACCTTCTCTAGCTACACCCTACCTGCCTTCAGTTGCCAGCTCATCCCTATCAGGGGATTAACTCACTGATTGGTTTAAGGCTCTCATAACACAATCATTTCACCTCTGAGCTTTTTTGCATTGTCTCACATAAGCTTTTGGGGGACATCTTCCATCCAAACCATAGCAGGAGGAAGAGGATCCCAGGTATTTGTCCCTATTTCTGCCTTGGGCAGTGTTTCTGGCAGCAGGTACATCTCCTCCAGTGTTCTTTTCCTGTAGGATCATTTATTTCATGGTTCCAGCTACTGCCATGTGGTCCCAACCTTTGGACTGCAAGAACGTGGCTTCCCACCTTTGTCATCCAGCCTAGAAGTAGTAGGTAAGCTGTTGCTTATCTAGTGTGGCTTCCCTGTTTTTTTGGTTTTGGCTCATCAGTTCTTCCATCACCAATGCAGGAGACCCCTTCGTGCCCTACCAGTACCCTCTGGGTATTCACTTTCCAAGCCAAAGGCGTCTTACTGTATACCCGATACTCCCTGCTGAGGACTTTGGTTCCAGCCATTGGGGCATGCGCAGCTTGTGTTCAGACCTCCAAAGGCATGTTGACAGATAAATGCCCCAACTCTCCCACTCACAGGGGAGGGGAGACCCTGAGGTGTGTTCTACACTGGCTCCAGGGCACCCGCAGGGCAGCGAGCTCCAGTTCCACAGTGGTGCATGCTGGATTCTGCACAGTTAGATGGCTTCCTTTCCACTCAGTCTCAGGACCCTCAATGTGCGTTTCTTGGCTTTCCCTCCCAGCAATCCTACCTGTCCCAAGCCCTTGTCTGTGTGTCTCCCGCTGAGCCCTGACCAAAACACCCATGTAACCTAGTTCCGGCACCAAATGCTCTCTGATCTAAGACTTGCCTGGTTTCTGTTTTCCTGCTTCATCTCCAGCTGCTACAGCTCCACTCATAACCAGACCCCTCCCAGGTTCTCCCTCTCTAACTTGCTGGGAAGGAAGAGGAAGCCTGCCGGGCTACTGTTCCTCTGCACAGCCCCAGAAGGTAGGTCTGAGCCAACAGTATAAAGTAAGAACCTATATAAGGCAGAGAACCCCCTTTACTGCCATACATGGCCTCATTTAACAGTTCCTCAGGACCGAATTGAGCCTGTTTCCAGTTCAGATTCTCTCTGCAGTGATTCACTTTTGTAGGAGGCGAATCTCAATGCTTGTCTCCTCTTCCTTTTTCTTCTGGATTAAGCATTTCCATGAGTTCTCTGGTGCATGAGGCACCTGCCAAAACAGGGAGGTACAAGGAACCTTCAGGTATTCAAGTGGGTGGACTCCTCACAAGTTTAGGGCACCAAACAAAAGTGCTAGGGGGGATTTATATTTGACATTTCAAAATAAGCATTAAAGCCATCACCATGAGAAGAAAGCAGAAGGGAATTTGTGGCACTTCCTTGCTTTTGTGTTATGGCTTAGCGTTGCGTTTGTTTTACTGACATCAGCGCATGGTGGTGCACACTTATCAGACAGATGTACAAGCTGGTGTGAACAATCAATGCCCCTACAGTTGTGCAGTATGGCAGCCACGGCACAAGGAGATGTGAGTGCAATTTTGATCCCAATGGTCTCCATGGATCTCAACCTGCTCTTGGGTTTTTAATACACCAGGGAACCAGAAATTCAGAAGTTAACAGGGGCTGCATGCTACCTGACTCCTAGAAGGTCAAAGGAAGCAAATATATAACCAAACAAAACCCTAAGGTGTCTGTTTCAAAAGGAATCCTAAGACAAATCCTAAGACAAAGAATCCTAATCCAAAGACACAGGCTTGGTGTGAAGTGCCCAGAAAAGTACCCAGCCTGGAGTATTCACGTGACACACGAAGAGTCTGAGGGAGGGAAGAGCCTTTGGCTCGTATAGCTAATTGTTAGCAGAAGGAAGAGAAAAATAACATGATTAGCATGCTTCTCTCCTTCCCTTGATGAAGATGACAGAAGCAGGCAATCTGCTGTTTGTGCAGAGGGGCACAGGGAAGGAGAGCTGAGAGCATCTGTTCCGAGAAACTGCTGCTTAAAAATGCAGGAAGTACACAAAGCCAAGGAGGAAGCTCCGTCGCGCAGGCCACCGGCTCTGCAAACAGCAGAGCACAGGCATGTACTAAGAACACTGCAGGTTTCCAGAATTCTCAGCTGGGGCCTGGCTCCTAGGTCCTGTGGAGAGCCAGGTCCTCTCCCCTTCAGGACTGAGGCTCCTGGCAGTAGATCCTGCTATGACACCTTCCATAAGGACAGGCCATCTACTGCAGCCAACCATTATCACCCTCACAGACCAGTGCTGTCTGTTTCCAGAAAAGCTTCCCGACCAGAGGCTGGGTTAATCTCCTCCCTCATTCCTCCTCCTCCATTCTCTGCCCAAGCGGCTCCCCCTTATCCATGGGGGATACATTCCAAGACCTCCAATACATGCAGGCAGTACTGAACTCTACATATACTGTGTCATTCCTATATACATATATCTAAGATAAAGTTTAATTTATAAATCATACATAGTAAGAGATTAACAGAAATAAGTAATAACACTGATAACAATTTACTGCAACAGAATTGCCAGCATCACTACCCTTGCACTTGGGGACTATATTAAGTCAAATTAGGGTCCTTAAACCAAAGCACTGCAACAACACAACAGTGAACTTAATACCTAAGAAGTTACTAAGTCACAGGCAGGCAATGTATACAAAAGGGACACACTGGACAGCGGATGATTCATTTACCTGCAGGGACAGAGCAGGACAGCAAGTTTTATCATGCTACACAGAAAGTCATGCCATTGAAAACTTAGATTGTTTGTTTCTAGAATTTTCAGACTAATTGAGGGTAACTGAAACTGAAGGAAGTGAAAACGTAGATAAGGGAGGGCTACTGTGCTTTTTATGTCAAATAAGTGGAGTCAGTGTCTCTAATTGATGAGGTCACTGTGGACCCTGAGGTTTGAAAGGTCTCTGCACATCTACAAGAATCAGGGAACTCATTCAAAGGAATCAGCAAAATGGCCGGCTGGTCCAGACGTCTGAGGCCAGAGAGTCCTCCCTGTGTTGGGGGAGCAGGTAGGAGCAAGATCCCTTCATCACATACCCTGACTGCCTTTGGTATACAAATTCACCATGTTACAGCTTGTTTGTCAGAGGGTGGTAGGCTGGTAGGTACCCTTCTGACGGCATTTATATTCTACCTAGTTTTACTTATAGAGCTGACTAGATTGTAGGGGTCGATAGCAGCTGTCTTTGTAACCTCCTGCCAATTAGGTCAATGCTATTCTGATAATCGGTACTTAAGAGTCACTCATATTTGTGAATATTTGACCATCAGATCTTGCATCTCTTCCAGTTGAAGCAAGCCAGCTCTGCAAATAACAGAGAACTGAACAATCTTCTTTCTTAGGTCTCAGGGGACTTTTTCACCCTTACTCACTTGGCGGAGAGGATGGTTTTCGAATCTATTTTCTTATAGTAAAGTAGCAGTGATAGAAATTTCTCAAAATAATTTAATAAGGTGAGGTGTATAAAACAGCACCAATCCATAATGACAGCTGCCACTTTTGTCATTATTATTATTAGATCATTATTTCTAAGATGAAGCATATTTTCTCAAGGAATTCTGAGAGGATGAGAGCTCTCTGGCTTTCCCAGGTGAGGAAAAGAAAACACTATTCAAACTGGCTCTGCACATGAGCCCAGTGATGGTCACGCTGATATTCCATAGACTGCGTGATGCTTTGGATGTGAGATGTCCCCACGAACCATCCTGCGTTAATGCAGGGATGTTCAGAGTTAAAGTGACTGGATTGAAAAAGCTATAACTAATCAGTCCATCCTAGTTTGAATGACTGGGTGATAATTACAGGGGGGTGCGGGTGTCTGGGGGAGGTGGGTCCCTGAGGGGTGTCCTGGAAGGTGTATCTTCCCTACAGCCCCTTCCCCTCTCTCTGCTTCCTGACCCCTCCATGAGCTGAGCAGTGTTCTTGCACTGGGCCCTTCCGCATCCTCCTCACTTTAGCCCAGAGCCATGGAGCGGTCATTGTTGGAAATACCTAGGTGCCCTAGAATATCAAACATGTGCTAGAAAGTGGGTAGGCAAGGCAAACCTTACTCCTGCCAGAAGGGCAGGCTACTAGAACCTGGCTAGCAAGAGCTCCTGGCTGGGCGGTCCCCCCACCCCGCTAATTTCCCTAATGCAGCACTGCACCTGCTGGGAGGAGCTCCGGTACAGTCTACACCATTAGCTAATTTTAAAATCGGAGCAGGCGCAGGGAAGAGCTACAGTTAAAATGGATACAGTTGGATCCAATTAAGGCTATATTCTGAAAAGTCGACTATCAGACTTTCCACTACTTCTCACAGCATTATGTACTGAGACCTCTGAAGCAGTGAGCCCCAAATAAATTTTTCCTCCTCTAAGTCATTTTCGTTGGGCATATTGGTCACAACAATGCAAAAGCTAACTAAAACAGACTCCCTGCAGCCATTTCTCAATGACTCAGCTGTTACATTCCATAGCCTGTCTGCAAATCCAGTGAAGTCTACAGACACATCATTCCTTCTCCTGCCACTCTGGCTAAGGTCATCAGTCCTTTGAGAAAAGTACGCCTGCGGCCTCTCCATGGGTTTGGATGGACTCTCCCATTTGCTTTTGGCTTAAGTCACGACTGTCTATTCTTAATTCCAGCTGGGGGCTTATTTGCAGTGGTCTAGGTGACACTCCCTGTACTCTGAAGCCACAGCAAGCCCTGAGCCTCATCTCACCTGCACAGTCCACAGGGGCCGGGTGGGTGGCTTTGGTTTTATGACCTGCCTTGTAAGAGAGGCCTCCACTGAAATACATCTTAATGTTGTGTCCTTGTCATTTGAAGGCAAGGATTAACATAATAGCAGTAATTTTAAGAGTGCTTATGTGTCTTCTGTGAAACTATTAACTGATGGTACTACTAGTAATGTTTTAATTTGTAATGTATTCGTTATATTACAAGTCACCATAGAGAAAGAAATAAAGTGACAGAGGTGGAGAGAAAACAGCTCAAACCCAGTTTCCGCTGTCTGAGCCCATGTCTTAGCCATCCCTTCACACACAGGCTAGCAAGCTGTCCTAGGTATAATAAATCACAGAATAAAGTCCTCTAAGAATAGGGCTCAGGAAGAAGGTTTCAATTGCCTGTTTTCTTCTATCAGATCATATTTTCTTTGGCTTCTAGCTGCCAAAGAGTTCAGAAGCAAATGTCAAGATCAACCACTACCGCATCAGTTAAGGCTTTTGGAATCCAAACCTACCCATCCCTTTCTATTTCATTTGATTTTCTATTTCTACTTTAATGGTCTCATTGTGTGTGCTTTTTGTTTTATGACAGTTCAATCTTTTGAGAATTAAAAAGGGAAGACATGTTAAGAAAGACAAATCGATCCATCAACTATTCATTTTACCTGGTAAGAAAAAGGACCACAGGACTTTTATTTTGTTCCATGTTTTCCTATCTGCTTCCTAGGGAAAGAACTATTCAGATTAGGGTTGCTGTATAACATAAAGAATGCCTAGTTAAAATTGAACTTTATGTAAATAATGAATAATTTTAGTATGTGTCCCAACTACTTCATACTGATTTTTATACTGAAAATTATTCATTGTTTATTTGAAATTCAAATTAATGGATGACCTGCATTTATCTGCTATATCTGACAGCCAGCTTTGTGGCAATTCAGAGCTACAACAGTACTGAATATGTAACCCATACATAGAACTTGGCTAAGGATAAAGCTACAAAACTAAAACAAGTTTATAATTATAATTAAAAACCTTGAAGTGGGTGCTGGAGTAGTGGCTAGGCTGTTATGGCATTTTCCTGGTGTGTGCAAGGATGTGGGTTTGAACCCCAGCACCATGTACACAATGAAGTGTTAGAGCAATGAAAGCCATGTGAAAAACTAAATTAAAAACTTGATTCTTTCTCTCTCTCACTGTCCTTCTCTCTTAAAAAACAAAACAAAACAAAAACAAAAACAAAAAAACCTTGAAGAGGAGTTGAGCTCCTTGAAAGTTAAACTTTGAACATCTGGCCTTTGGAAACAGGCTCAGTGGCTGGCATTTCATTGTTCATACTTTCATACTTAAAAGCAGCCTGCTCTACTGAGGCTGGTTCTGATCTCCACTTGGGACCCTTGATGACCATATGGACAGAGCACCTGCCTTTGCTTCCCAGGGACTATCCAGCCACATTTGACTGGGCCTTCTTCTGGAGGCTAAATCAATACATGTTTTGCCACTTTCCCAACCTTCAATATAGAAATTTTTCAATTGTAAATTTCAGTTCCATTGTCCCAGGATGTCACATTAACCTTGATATTCACAGTCCACAGATTCCTGAATCCTGTCTCAACTCTCACTTCCATGTGAAAGAGGCACATTTCTTCTCTGTCCCAACCAGAAATGTCTGCTGGTTGTTACTCTGGGATCCCCGAGGACACTGTAAAGGAGTTCCCAGAGACCTCTCGGGGTTTCCTCCAATCCCCTCATCATGGTCTGCAATCTTCATCCAAGGGGGTCCTGGCCACCAGTCATCCAGAAAAATGGGCATGGCTGTGGGCTCCCTCCTCCGCAGGCCCCCAAGCCTGTAAGCTCCACCCCTCCTTCCCCCTCAGAACCTTGCTGTGCCACAGGCAGAAGAGGAGAGGACCCTGTGGCTCTTGAGCCCTGTCACTTTGCTGTCCTTTGGATCCCACAATGACTCTGCTTGGGTCACCCATGAATCAAAGAGCACTTGAGTATGACAATGCCTCTGCCTTTCCATGGGGCTGAAATGACCCACTCCTTGGCCCTGGCAGGCAACCACACGATGCCTCACATATCTGCCTTCTTTCCAACAGAGAACAGAACTCAAAGCTTTTTATCCCCCTAAAAACAATAAAATCAGCTTAGGATATAGACTAATTTAGAAGCTTTTCCAATGGCTTACTAAACATGCTTAAATTTAACTGAAATCTAGCAGAGAGCAGACCCTAAAGTTCACTCTGTGTCTTCATGGCCCAAACCATGTCTGACAAAGGGATAGAAGATGGTCTTGGATAAAGACGTGGTTGTGATCCTAACCTGCTTACATCTGTGTTCCATGACCTTGATAAAGAAGGGCACTATTACCCTTGATGCTGCTCTTTTGGGGACATGAAGTCCACACATTTCAAGTTTCCCCCAAGCAGACCAGCAGCCAATTCCCCAGGCTGCCACAGGAGGACTGAAGGGCCCTCTCTCCCTTCCCTGCAGGTGAAGGACAATGTCTGTAGGCACTTAAATTTCCATCTCCCCACTCCTGCAGTCCTTCTCAGTACT
Source organism: Aplodontia rufa (assembly GCA_004027875.1). NCBI lineage: Eukaryota > Metazoa > Chordata > Mammalia > Rodentia > Aplodontiidae > Aplodontia > Aplodontia rufa. The sequence goes on from PVKS010004788.1 coordinate 61,468, forward strand.
AGAACTCTGGCTGGCTTTGCTCTCATGTACCCCTGAGTGTCTTTAGACACTGAAAAGAAGTCATATGATATATTTGTCCTTCCTAAGGAAAGTGCCTTGACTTTCTTAGTATGTTTTAGCTGGATGAATCTGAGACCCCAAAAATAATATGTATATGTCCCAACCACTAGATTGGAAGCCCCTTGAAGACAAATTCCCCTCGAAGCAGACTATGAGGCTATGTGTACAAGTAGTGTGTTTAAAAAATGATCCCAAGAACAACAGTGAGGACTGAGGGTGAGAGACAGGGCAGGAAGAAGATGGTACAGAGACTATCAGTGATGTCCTTGCGGTGGTCATAGCACTGGGGCTCAGTGCTGCGGAGAGCCCTGACAGCCTGGAAAGAACACACCTCACATGAACCCACCGGAGGGTGAGGACACAGGCATTGCCACCAGCTCCTCTCCTGGAGTGACAAATGCTCTGGAACCTGGCCCAAGCATGCCATGATCAAAGAATACCCTCAGGTAGAAACAGGCTGGAAGCCTTTGGCCTGGACAGCATCTGCGTGCTGCTGACTTTCAGCACAAGGGGAAGGCTGCCAGGGCTGTGCCTTCTTCTAGTGTGCATCCTTAGCACCTAGACAGCACCTGGCATTGCACACACTAGCAGGAAGTGTTAGCTGAACGAGCCCGTGGATGGAAGGGAGAACGCGCACAGAAACAGAGCTTAACTGCTCAGCAAATGCTGCTCAATAGTGAAAACAGCAGCAAAAACGTTTAGGACCTCTTAAACTAACTCAAACACCAATGACATTTGCTTTTAGTTCGAAGCCCTTTACCAGAGTGGATTATGAAGAGCCATCAAGGCCATAACACCGAAAGAGAAAAGGAGTCTCCCTCTTAGAAAGCACCTTGGAAATGATAAATTGCATTGTAAATACAAGGTGTTGTCATCTTCTGTCCTGGGGATACCTGGGCATAGAGGACTCACGGCCCCATTGGGCAGCCTGTCATGTTGCTATGTAGCTTTGATAATTAGAGAGTCTTTTTATATTGACTCACAATTTGCTTCCTAATTTGCCCTGTTCTCCAGTAGCTTCAGATTTCTACTTTGTCATTATTAATCTGTGTGACTGTGGTACAATGTCTTATTTTCCTCACCTGTAAAGTGCCCATGATAATGCTATGCAGCAGGCTGCATTCTACATAAGACTGGAATCTGCCTTAGGCCAAATTCAGGCTTTGCCTCGGAATGGGATGCCTTAGCATCTCAGCATCCCAGTTTCCTTTTCTGCAAAATGGGGGTGATATTAGCACCTAATTTGTGGGGTTGTTTACAGCACTTAATAAGTGAGATATATATTATTGTTTTATCTCTTTCTGATATTGCAGGTTTTAATACATGTAAAGCTTGTATAGAATGCAATGACTGATAAATGTCAGTCATCTTTATTATTTTTTAAATTGCAGCCATATTAAAACACTTTGTCAATTATTTTTACCCCCATTTCTTCCCAGACTAAGCATCTACTCTCCATAGGACACGCAGCTAAGTTTCAAACCCTGTTTATGGTCTACCCTGTGCAAATGCAGTGGGCATCACCCTGCCCTCTATACCTTGACTGTGCAATGTAACATTTCTTTGATCCAGCAAAGTATGTCCTTTAAACCATTTAAATCAATTGCTATCAGCAAATAATATCACATTTAAATATTTACTGAAAGATTAGGAAATCAGACTGCACTTTCTGTCTGCAGATACCCCATGGTGTCTTTTGATCACATAGCCCCATTTTTTGCTCTACCAGGTATTTCCCCCAGTGGCCCAATTTCAAACTAAACAACAGAATCTTTGTTAGGAACAGATAGATTGATTACATGCAAAAGAGAGTTAAACAATGGTTGAATTGTGAGCTTAGGGGAGTGGGGAAGGTGTGGGTAAAAAGAAGAAAGGAAAAAGTTTGAGGCTCTGGCAAAAAGGAAGTTTCACAATTCAATTTCAGCAAGTTTCCCCTCTGGCCACTTTCTGGACACTCTCATTAATCTGACATAGCTTGCTCTGAGTCATGATCACCAATCGTCCACTTTTCTTTTTTTTAAGAGAAAGAAAGTTAATTTTTAGTTTTCATTTTTTTTTTTTTTTGTTTTGCATCCATTTAGGTGTGTATGTGGTGCTGTGGTTTAAACCTGGGTCCTTGTGCAGGTCAGGCAAGCACTCTACCACTGAGCCACTGCTCCAGCCCCCAGTTGTCCACTTTTAAAATCCTCTTTCTTCAGCTGTTTGATCTGAGACCTTGGAACTTCAGTCACCATCTTGTGCTCTCACCTTCATAATCCCTCGTGGTATCACCTTGGTTTCCCTCCTGCTCCTCTAAAGCTTTTTCTCAACTTCAACCATGGGCCTGCCTTGAGTTATAATATCCCTCTTCATCCACTCTCTATTCACCGTTTCTGGGTATTCCTACTGACACTGTCTTCAACTACTATCTGTGTTCTGACAAATCCAAAGTCTATTTTCTAGCCCAAACTTCCCTCCTTTCTTGGGGATTGGCCTATACGTTTCTAACTTGTGACTAAACACTTTTTAATCCAGATTTCCAGCTATCTTCAAAACCCAAAAAGTTAATTATGAAACTGTATTACTTTCCACCTCCAGTCTCTTCATCATGCCCTGTTTCTTATTTTGGATAATGACACAAATGTCCATGCCTGAAACCTAGGAGTCATTGCACATTCTCTTCCTCCCCACTCCAAGGGATCCTATTGTCACTGCCATTATTTAGACATTTTCCTACTTGGTCCTTCCAACAGTTTCCAAAAGATTTCCCTACTGCCAGCATCTCTCCACCTCTTTTCCCCTTCTGGCCTTGTCCTCCACTCATCCTGAGTCATCTTCCTAAGCTGCAAGTGTCATTCCCTTCTCCGATATGTTATTTACAACTCTTTATCAATGTGACCTTCCTTGCCTCTCCATCTCTTCATTGATACCTAAGGATTAATATTTTGTGGGTTGAAATCAGCCAATGAAAAAATATTTTTTTATACCTGCTATATGCCAAGGTTTATGTTTGGCCTTGTGGAGGACATAAAAGAAGTTTTGCACATGATATTCTACTTTGAAGCGTTTTCAAAACTAACGTGTGAAAAGAATTATTACATAATTAAATGGTTAATTGTGTGGTACAGACAATAAAAGCAATATGAAGTATATTTCCAGGTTGGTTTTCTAAGGCTCATAAACACCTATGAGCATGCATACCCATATAAATTATGTATGTGTAAAGTCCCTGGTAAAAAGTTTATAATTTGAATTTGCCTTGGTAACATTAGTCATTTACATTATGAAGGGGGAAAGAGGTCACCTGTATCAGACAACAGTTTCCGCAGTTCGTTTCACAAAACTACTTATTTTTATTGCATATTTATCCGACTCTCTTTTCAGCAAGAAGGCAAATGGTTTCTGTAATTGAAACAAAAAAAAAAAATAGACCATTGCTTTACACTCCTTAGAAGAATATAATTCAGACACTCAATGTCAACAGCCAAGGCAAAAACCAAAACCCAGAAAACCCTGCTTATAACTCTTTAGCATAACCACCTAACTCAATGTATTGCCCAGCTTTTGGATGAAGGCATTTAACTCAGAGTAGCCAGCCTCTCAAACAGACAGGCCCCCTGCATTGAATGCAGGTCCAGTTCTTCCATGATGAAGGCCAGGCAGGCTGGCTCATTGTGATACTCTCCACTTGTCAAACTCCCATGCAGAACTCCACGGGAACCACAGACCCTTAGCTTTCCTCCCCAGAAAAACAGGCAGACTTGACTTTGCAAAAACGAAATCAATTTAGAGAAACACGGTGCCATGCTCTGAATTGAGGCATTAGAGTCCAGGGGAGTATATAATCTCCCCTAGCTCTTGCTCTTAACTTACATGGATTGAATCAAAGCAGTAATGGGTTTAAACCATGCTGGAGGGTTTCTATGAAGTGGCTGGAGATTTAGACTAGGAGCCAAAGGGCTGGGGCTCTCCTTCTGGCTCTGCTAACTAGCTGTGCCTGGTCAGCTGCTTAACTTTGGGGTCTTGGCCTCCTTAATACTCATGAACTCTTGCTAGTTAGAAAACATCTTTGTGAAAGCATTTTAGGAAGCATGGGGCCCTCCAGCACACAGGATGTCTGCAAATCCCACTGAGAACCTCTAAAGTCCCATGGCACTCATAAGCATCATCCCTTTGAGACTCACCTCCGCAACGTTGACCATCATGGTGACCAAAGCCACCTGCTCACTCATTCCAGGGCTAAAATTAGTTTTAAAAGGACCCATTGTATTGCCAATGTTTTGAAGGTTTGAACCAAAGGTTTCTCTTTTTCCAGTATTAGGGATTTTGAACCCAGGGATGCTATACCATAGAGCTCCATCTCTAGACCTTTTTATTGTATTTTGAGATGAAGTCTCAGTAGGTTGCTGAGGCTGCTGATCCTCCTGCCTCAGACTCTGGAGTAGTTGGGGTTACTGCTGTGCACCACCGAGCTGAAGCTGCTTTGAAGATTTGAAAACACTTTCACACATACCCTGTCACCGAATCCTCACACTCTTTCAAATGGGCAGCACAAGTGTTCTTGTTCTTAATTTAGGGATGAGGGGACAGCAGCTCAACATCCAGGGGCCTTTTGCTTCTTTTGCCTCCTCCCTACTCTCCTGCTTCTCTTTTCTTGGTCAGAGCTTCAGATCCTTCTCCATCCTCTGCACCTTCTGGATTCGAGCCTAGAAACTTGGATTGGTCTCCCCTAACCCCTACCCTGAAAGATGAATTTTTTCTACTGCTCTTTTTAATCCTAGCATTTCCATAATTCTTTCTCTACCTGAATGGGAAAACCAGGGAACTCCAGTCTTTCCACAAGCACACATCAACTGCCTACCTTTTGCCACATATTCTGCCGCATCTCATTCTTTGCCCTCTTTTTCTCTCCACCTCTATGAAAGTCGTTTACGTATTCAATGACTGTTCTCTGAGCTCCTACTTCTTTGCAGGGTACTGTTTAGGTAACTTAGGAGTGACGGTAATAGGCACACACGAGAGGCCTGAGTTTAGGTGGGGACAGATGTTTGCATTTTAAGTGATATGTCTGTTTGATGATTGCCCTGCGTTCTTCTACATTCGTGTTTCCAGTCTTGGATTGTAAATTGCACAAGGATGGGTCTCTGCATTTCAAATTCACCTCTAGTTGGTATATGGAGAGAAAGACCTCAAAATGAAAATCTTTGCCAACCTTCAGTTTTTTCCACTGATATAAAAACTCAGGAATGGTAGAAACATGAAAAGAAAACAGTTTCAACTCTTGAGAAATAGCCCAAGAAATGGTGGCAAAACCAAGATTGTTTTAATTATGGAATGGAAGATTTTTTTTTCAGTCATCGTTTATGCAATTACAGAGATTCTCCTACATCTGCCTGCTGGGTTAGTGGAAATTTTCTCTTAAGAACTGGCTACATTTACAAATCCTCACTTGTGCCTCTGCTACGAGAGGCCTGTAGTGAAGGCTAAGTTCCAGACCTTGTTAATTCGTTGGTTGGCAACTTATTGATTCTGAGAGCTGCAATCCCTGTGCTTTGTCATCATTTTTGTAAAGCATTCCTCAGGGTAGCGTTCACTGCAAAACACTGAGCTTATTAAGAGTTTTTGGGCCTCTGATTAACGTTCGCAGCAAAAGCTACGTAAAGTAAATTAGGTACTAAATAAATCTAAAATGATCGTGGGAAGTCATCAGCTAAATTAAGACTCTGACAGCTCACATAACAAGATGCAAAGCAATAGTAATGAAGAAAAATAATCACCTTTGCTGCTGGGAGCTCAGGTTTGGCCCCAAGTGAACTAACTCCCCAGAGGTCTGTTTTCTAAAAACCAAACCTTGCTGTTTTGATTTTCTGCGAAGAGGGTGAGGGGCAAGAGCGCCTCTTCTGTATTCTAGGTATTCACCACATACCCTAACGGAAAGTTATGCTTGGAGAATACTCTTGTTTGAGGCAGAGGAAGATTGACAGAGGACCCAGGCTCGCTGTAGTCCCAGGTGTGGACTAGACCACGGCCTGCACTTCCCTTCTCCCCATTTCCTCCATTGGCCAGGTAAGAAATCAAGACTCACCTTTTTGGCCTCCTTCACAGGTGGCGGAGCTCGTGTTCTGGCCAATGAGCTGTGGGGAGGTATTGCTGCGTTCAGTTTCTGGAAAAGCTTTAGAGGAAGGGCAGAGGGGAGTGGATGCCCATTCTGCCTTTTGCTCTCTGGTCCTTCTCTCTTCCTCCTGCTTGGAACATGATCGGGATATCTGCCTGGAAGTGCGGCAGCCATTCCTGAAGGATGGTAGGATGGAGTCAGACGAGCCTGGGTTGCCCTCTCCTGGCTCCCTTCCCACGTGAGAGAAGAGACCCTCTCGAAGCTATTTTCAGGAGAGTTTTTATTGTTTACAGTCAATTTTGGGCCCGATTTAGGACTTTACGGTTCAGAGGTTAATTTCTCAGCAAGGCTGTTGGATTTAGAAGCAGTTAAACAACAACAGCGAACGGCAACAGTTTATATCTTTGTGCCAATTTCTATTCACGATTTTCAGACAATGACATGAGCTTCTCTGGAGCACGTGGGGCCGGACCTGTGAAAGCGGATGCCACGTAAGCATACGTCTCACCAGGCTGTCAGCCTCAACCTGGGGATGGATCTCTTCTTTGAGGACAACAATCCACCAGTCCCAGGACTCATGTGAGAAGCAGCCTTCTGTCACCGGTGGAACAGTGCCTTTGTGTCAGCTGTCTTGGGTTGTAGCCTGTAAACCCTTCCTGCTCCAAGAATGCTTCCAGATGCATAAAAGTAAGATAGCATTTCCTCCTATGCCCCTTCTTCCCATCATTCTTCGATTCATTGTTATAATTCTGGAAAATGAAGAAATGGCCACAAAGATAAATTCAGGGCTAACAGAGGGAAGGAGGGAGAACAAGTGTGTGATGAACCTGAACTCCCACAGGATGTAGTCTCCTGGATCACTCAGGCAGTTTTCCACGGTCACTCCAGCACATTCAAGCAGGAGACCACAACGTACACACTACATTGGTCAACGGTGGAATGAATCTCAGCAGCTGTGCCTGCTCTCTCCTGTTTTATGGGTCTACAAAGAAGGAACACAATGGTTGTTTTAGAAGTCACCTTTTCTTCCTGCCAAGGGCCTCAGAGTACACATTTTATGGAGGTTTTTGGGTTTAATTACTGAGCACACTAGGGATTTTGTTAGAGTCTTTCTTGGACTATTATTTATTTCCCCAACAAATATTTATTAAACATTATATTACTTTTCTATTGCTGCATAAAAATTGCTATAAAACTTCATGGCTTAAAATAAAAATGTTAGTTATCTCACAGTGTCAGGAATTCTGAGCCTCTGGTGAAAGTGGGCCTGTGGTCTGAGAGCTTGGCTAGTGCTGAGGTCCACTTCCAAGACAGAGCACTCACGAGGCTGCGGGCGGGAGGCCTCCCTCGGTTCTTCATGAGGCGTTTGTAGTAGGCCTCACTATACAGTGTTACTTCTACCCAGAGTGATTCTTATTACTCCTGGTTCCACCCTCTGAGTCACTTTTACCTTTCCATGAAAGGTCACCTGTGTTTGTAACTGGGTAGGTGGTTTTCTCAGCTTGCCTCCTGTCTGTACCCATTGAGGGGAGGAGGGCAGAGGCCACTTTTGCTTTTGTACTATATCTGTCCCTTTAAATACAAGTTTGCCATAACTCTGATCATATAATTTGTGAATCTGACAAAAGTTTGTAGGTTTTCAGTAATCATATTGGGATTCACATCTTTAGATAAAAGCCACATCCGCGAAATGCGTCAAGATGCGTATTTCTCTGTGTGAGCTTCTCTGAGACTGCTGAGGGACACATTCTTAAACCTCTTAGAAACTCTATTGTTTGACTGAATCGTTGCCTGAGGCACAACGTTGGATCTTTCTGTGATATTAACAAAGAATATTATAATCATTTCTTTGGCTTTATTTTTGGACCATGTTTTTCTGAGAGTACTCTGGACTCAATCTTTGCTCAGAAAGCTGGGAAACCTTCAAGCACTTCCTGAGGTCTTTTGTTTATCAGTCCTTCCTTTAACTCATCTCTTCCGTTTCACATTTTACAGTTAGCAGCAACAAGACACCAGGTGGCACCTTCAACATTCTGACTGGAAATTTCCTTCGGTAGATCTACAAGTTCACCAGGTATGTTTTCTATTTTCTACCACATTGCTGAACTTCTTGCCACTTTATAGAAAGAATTCATTTTCCTTGTTTTTTTTTTTTGGAGAGGGACAGTGAGAGTGAGAGAGAGAGAGAGAGAGAGAAAGACAGAATAAATATTATTTAGTTTCTCATGTGGCTCTCGTTGCTCACTTTATTGTGTACATGGTGCTGGGGTTTGAACCCATGTACTTGTACATGCCAGGCAAGCACTGTAACCACTGAGCCACTGCTCCAGCCCCTTCCATGAGTTTTTAATCACGTTTTTCTTACTTTAAACTTTTACTTGCAGCTTCCTCAAAGCTTCTATTGTCATCAAGCTTCTACTGTCAAACCATTCAAGACCATTCAGTCTTATCTGGCAGTGTCTTCTTCCCCTCCTTCAATGCGAATGAAACACATGGCCTTGTGCATGCTAGAGAAGTACTCTATCACTGAGCTACATCCCCAGCTCTAGCAGTTTCTTCAGCTTCTGCCAGCTTGCTACTTCCAAAGCCACTCCCGTGTGTTAGGTTTTTGCTATAGCAGCAAGATTGTTCTTTCAGTTATGGAAGTCTGAATTAGTTATCAGCTGTTGCATAATGAAGTGCTAAAAGACCTGGCATCCAAAGACAAGGAACAGGTATTATCTCACTCAGTCTCTGCGAAACAGGAACTTGATAATCATTTAGCTGAGAGGCATGGCTCTTGTTCTCTTATAATATTGCAATCAAAATGTCAACTAGGGCTTCAGTCATCAGAAGGCTTGACTAGGACAAGAGGATCCATTTCCAGGATGGCTCACTCAGCTATTAGCATGAGGCCTTGGTCATAGGGCTGCTTGAGTGTTATGACAGCCAGCCTCACCCAGAGTGATCCAAGAGAGAGCAAGACAAAGTTGCAATGCCTTTTATAAGCCAGCCTCAGAACTCACAAGCCATCCGTTCCTACATCCTATTGGTTGCACAGACCAGCCTTTTTCAATCATGAGTACCAGGAGGTCAGAGTCATTGGGGCCATTTCAGAGGCCAACTCCCACGAAAACTCACCCTGGGCAAGGCTCAATACAGGGCACAACTAGGGACAGAAGGCAGGATCTCTCTTCTCAAGGAACTTACATTCTTTTCTTTCTTTCTTTTTTTAAAGAGAAGGATGGTAAGAGAGAGACAAAGAGAATCAATTTTTGAGTTTTTCACATGGTTTTCATTTCTCTGACACTTAGTTGTGTATGTGGATGCTTGGATTTGAACTCGTGTACTTGAGCATGCCAGGCAAGTGCTGTAACCGCTGAGCCACCACTCTAGCCCGTGGAATTTACATTCTAATGTAGGCAAATAGACACATATACAAATAATGTGTAAAAAATGCCATTAAATTAGATAACAAATTGCTGGAACCATACCAAAAAGCACTCACTGGGTGCAGTTCTGTATTTGTCTCCATACCGATTCAGAAGTTCTTGGCAGGGTGTCACTCATCTTTATTCCCACAGGCCTCAGCTCAGGGCCTTCCCATAGTGGAGGTGGAGTGAATATTTCCTGGAAGAACAAAATTCTGTGGCAAGATCCAAAAATGCCTGAAAACTAAGAGTAGGCCACGCTCTAATGACCAAATTTTGGTTAATTTTCTCTAAAAACAATTTCAGGAGACTATTAGAATAAAATTGAGATTACAAGGCACAAAGGAGAAGGTGAGTATAGATCATTAGGCGCAGTTTGAAGTAAAAGGAAAGGCAGAGATGGATTTAACTTGAGAGGAATTAGCCAAAACCTATTTTTAAGTTTAAAGGAAATTTAGGTGTTTTTCTAAGCAAGAGGAGTTGAAAAAAGGAGAAAAGAAAACAACTAAACGAGTGAACATTTATAATTGGTGGAGCAATGTCTTGGAAGAATTCTCAAAGGCAAGCAGAGGTCCAGATTTTGAAAAGGAACATTTCTTCTTTTGAAACAGGATGGATGTAAGATATCTTAGAGGGAAGAAAGGGGAATTTTGCTAGGTTGTGTTAAATGACCTTGATTTCTCTCAGTGAAGCTGGGGGTAAGATCATTATGGAGCTGACGGGACGGAGGAGCGGGTGGAAGCTTCAGGACGATGGAATCTGCAGCAGCTATTGGCAGGAATTTGAGAGTGAGTGACCCAAATACTTCTGGAAGTCAGAGAGGAGCCAGCTGAGGTTAGATAGTCTGGGCTTCTAGGAGAAGCAGCATGTGTGAGGACATGATGTCCTCTGGCACCACTCAGCAGGCTGTGAGCAGAGGGACAGGAAATGGATGGAACAGAACAGCTGCGGACACCAACACCCATGGCTGGGCGTCTCAGGAGACCCTGTCCATCTGAGTTCCATTCTGACTGATTGCTCCAGTTACAGGATATAATTCCTTCCCTTTGACGATGGCTATGAACCTTGGGCTGAGAAGAAATGGCATGGTCTATCACTTAAATGTGTGGTGTGTAACAATTTTTAACAATTCCTGAAATGAACAACTTAAAATTCAAGTTACTGATTAGCACTACTTCAGTTCATGGAAATGATGCCAATGCCTACTTTATCATTCAGCTCATGTGAAATAAACACTTATTTTTCACATCCTTCCATAGGTAGTCTCTATAGCAAACTACCTTAAAGCCAATTGCTTTTTGTGGAAAAATATTCTCAAGGGACAGGACTGGACAGGGTCTTAGAAGACCTGGTCTCCATCCCAGCTCTGTCACAATCTGTGCAACCCAGGCAAGTCACCTAATCACTCCCAGGCCTTAATCACTCGTCTCTGAGGGGTAGAAACGAGATCAGTGTCCTCTAAGCCCTTCCAGCTCACACATCCCAGGGTTCTGTGGTTTTCAGCCTTCCATTCACCTAGCTTTTCCTCCAGGAGTGCCACACAAATTGGACACTAGGGGTCACATTTAGATAACCACTCAAAGATACATCTGAGTCTGGCAAACTTGCTCATTTCCTCAATACAAGGCCCTCAGCAGCTAGATGGTGATTGGCCCACTTTCTCACTAAAAAAGTATTTAAGTGGGATTGTGTGAGTTCCCTGTGTGGCTGGCTGAGAATTTGGTGGGAAAGTGATATAGGTTTCTCTGACTCAGAACTTTCCTTTTGGTGTAATGCTCTTTTCTTCCTTTCACACATGACCCCAAATTCGGCCAATCTTTCACTCGTAAGTCAGACAAATTATTCCTTACATTTTCTTGTTTCTCCTCCACCAATACAACTTCTTGTTTCAGTGGATGGTGTTCCCAACCAGGACACTAAAAAATAAAAAATAAAGAATCAGAGCTGCTTTCATGGGAAACTATTTTTGCTGGTTCCTCATTGCATGATCAGCATTTCTTCTGCCTATTTTGTGCCCAGAGGGAAGCTGGAGAGATGGACTTCGGCACTAATTTCTTTGTGATCTTTTTATCATGCTTTGATCTGAGCATTCTGCTGTCAAGCCTAAGTCCCTGTTTACCCTATCTTAATAGTCAGTTCTCAGGGAAGGTGGGGAATAAAATGATTAGTCACCATGGGAAGGGATAGTGCAATAAACCCTTTCCACACTTAATGGGAATACTTCCTCGTATCTACATAGCTTTACGATTTTCCAAGTGTTTTTTACATATACTGTTTCCTTTCATTTGCACTCATGTGTTTTGCCGCTGCTCTTTTTCCATCTCTCCTTTGCTTAGAAGTGAAGCTGAAGAGGATGTGGAAGCCCACAGCAGAGACGACAGCCAGCCTGGAGAAGCGGGTGGAACGTTCCTCGTGGCAAGATGGAGTATAGCCCTAATTTCGTTTCTTAAGATCTGTGTATTTTTGGCAAGTCCTATTCACTCTCTAAACTTGAATCTCCTCACTTGAAAAGTGTGCTTGTGAATGCCTGCCCTCCCCAGGAGCACCGGGTTATGGGTTATGAGGAGGATGGTCATTTCTTGCCTTCTTGCCACCAATGCTCAGCTTCCTGGCAGTGTTACTCTCCCAGCTGACCCTCTGACCCCAGATCCTGTACTAGGAGCTATTTGAACATCTTGAAAGAAAATCAGAGGACCCTTTCCTTCCTTCAAGACTAGAGGCAACCAGAACAGGGCTCCCGCTTCCTTTCCTGGGGCCTGTCTTCAAAAGCACGGGAGATAGTCCTTTCCCCTCCTGTTCCTTTCCTGAGGAGCCTCAGTGCCTCTGCCTTAGAGGCCAATCTCTGCCTTCGTCTGGTCTCTGAGATCAAGGGCTCCCAGGTGGGGGCTGGGATTCCAAGGCCCCGCCGCTTCCCCAGATGCCTTTCTCTTGCTGCAGTTTGGGACTGAGTCTGCATGGGGAATTGCTCAGTTTCCTTTCTAGACTTAGCATACCCTCTTTATCACAAAACCTGGCACAAGCCTTGACTTTGGAGTCAGATTTACATTTGAGTTCAGGCTCTCCAGGTCACTAGTTGGGCAGTTGATTAACTTCCTCAAGCTTCAGCTTCCTGTCAGCACAGGTCATGGCACGATGTGGACCCTCAGGACTTTGATACTTTCTTTTTTTTTTTTTTTTTTTTTTTTGTACCTGGGATTGAACCCAGGGGTGTTTAACCATGGAGCCACATCCCCAGCCCTTTTTTTCATTTTTTTATTTTGAGACAGTGTCTCCCTAAATTGCTTAGAGCCTCGCTAAGTCACTGAGGCTGGCTTTGAAGTGGCGATCCTCCTGCCTTAGACTCCCTAACCGCTGGGATTACAGGCATGCGCCACCACACCTGATTACTTTTTCTGTTGTTCCAGAGCTGTGACTAAACCAAAGGTAAGCACAATAGGCACTGAGCACTCTGTGGTCTAAACTCAGTGAGTGGCCAGTGTGTTTGGGAGGAGAGGAGAAGCTCGGGAGGCCATGGAGGTGGATCTCTGTCCATGCAGAGAAGCTCAAGGGCAGTAGAGAGGCAGGAGCTAAGGGCTCTCAAATGGCTGCCCCCAGCGTACATGGCTGGATGTCCAATCCAGCACAAGAATCCCATCGTGTATCCCCCATGGGTCTGAAGGGAGATGCACCTGCTGCCCTTGGAGAAAGAGGATCCACAATGGAGGGCACTGATCACCACCTAGGAAAACCTTGAGCACCTGCTCTGAGCAGGACACCCCTCTGTAGAAGCCACAAGCAGCAGACAAGGGATTGACCCAGAATCTGCTGGGTGGAGGGGAGAAGGGCAAAGACAGAAGAAAGGGAGCTCAGTGTGAGGAGCAGACTTCATGTACTCTCGGAGTGGAGCGGACAGGCAGGAATGAGATTGGAATGAAGTTTTAAAGTAAGATTGAGTCTAAATATAAAATGAGACAGTTTCAGTAACCGTAAGTGAGAAGAGTGTTACAGAGCTGGCCAAGAGCTATTTATGGCCAGTTATCCTATGGGAAAGAAGGGTGTCAAAAAAGACTTACTTGGGAGTCAGTAATTAGGGAAATTAAACACTTAAAATACTCATCCTCGGTGGTCTGAGAGCAACCTTCCGTAATCCATTCTGCCAGGAAAGGGCAGCTTATTGCTTTAGCGGCTCTTCAACCCTGTCTAGTCTCTGCTTTCCCCACCTCTTAGGGGAGTGTCTTCGTATTTAAAAAGAATTTTTTCATTAAGTTTTCTCATGTTTTTATCTTTCAAATCCACCTGTACTTTTCTTTAAAATATCCTGCTTTGTCTTCTCATCTTGGCGAACATTTTAAATATACTTATTTTAAAGCACTTTAAGATCTGCAGACTCATTACCGTCCCTCTTTTCTCATTCTCCCTTGAAGTCCCTCCAATCTAGCTCTTGGCCCCGTCATTCCTCCACGACTACGGTGGCAGTTGCTAATCCTGTGGCTTGGTACTACCGTGGCACTTCTCTATCCAACCCAGACCTCTCCTCTAAACTCCAGATTCATATACCGATCTGTCCGTCATCTTCCCTGAGTGCTTATGAGCATTCCAACACCACACATGCAGAACTCACCCCTGAGGTTTCCGCCTTCTCCAGACAGACTGCTGCCCTGGAGCCCTCTCTGTTTTCATGATGGAAACTCTGTTCTTTCGATTGCTCAGGACAAGGACTGTGCAGTTATCCTGGACACCTTATGTGCTCTCAGACCCCACACACAATTTATTAGCAAATTTGGAAAGCTTGGCTTGAAAATTATAGCCCGGTATATTGCCTCTGCTGCTTACTGCTGTGGTCCAACCTGTCACTGTGGCTATCAGAACCCTCCTAATTGTCTCCTTCCTGCCCTCCCTGATTCTACCCTAACCTCCTGTGATGGTTAAATGTATGTGTCAACAGGGTTAGGCTGTAGTACCCACTAAGGTTTGGTTAAATACTAGTCCAGATGGTACTGTGAAGACATTTTTGAAGATGTGACTAACATTTAAATCAGTAATTTTCATAATGTGGGTAATGTCCAATCAGTTCAAGATCCTAAGACCAAACACTAGGGCTCCCTGAAGGAGGAAATCTACCTCCAGACTGCCACACAGACATTATTCTGCCTGGGATCCCAGCCTTTGACCTCAAGACTGCAACATCAACTCTTAAATTTACCTCTCATCTGCTGCCTTGGCATATATTTTTCAAACTTCCTAGCCCCCACTATTGAGTGAGACAATTCTTTAAACTTTGTATTTACCATCCCTATCATCAATGCATCTATCTATCCTTTTTCCCCAATTGGCTCTGTTCTCTGGAGAACCTTGACAAATATAACTCCCTCTGACAGTTCTCTCCATACTCAGTCACAGGCAACTACTTAAAATGAAAATCAGCAATCACTGCTCTGATCAAAAAAACTGATTTTGACCTTGAATTTCAAACAGATCAGAAACTGAAGGATTTATAATGGTCTGCAAGACCTTTTATGAATCGGTCTGCATTCTTTTTCTAATGTCTCTTTCAAACCATTTCAAGTGAAAGGGTGTTATAAGGATGAAGTGGGTAATATTTTGGACATACATGGTCAATTCAAAGACAGGAAACAAATTACATTTCAGAGACCTAATGGAAATCAGAAACGGGAACCAGAAGCTTGAGGAGCGAGGCCTTCTGTCTTTGACGGCTTCATAGTTTTTCTTTGCTTTGCTTCTCACCATTCCCTCCCCACCCATGTGTGTTCTCTTCCTTCTCCTTTGCTGCCCTCTGCTTACTCATCTTGCAAATGGCCTCCAAAGGGCTGATCCATGCCCCAAGTCATTCATTCATTTAATGAGTGACTGCTGTATGTCAGGCGCTGGTCTAGGTCCCGAGGAAAACCAGCAAAAGCAATTGCCTTTGTAGAACTTAGGTTCTAATGTAAGTGTGTGGGGTGGGTGTATGGGAGGTGGGAGAAGGATAAGCTTGGTGGATATGCAATCATGCATTAAAAATGCGTTAGAGAAAATAAAGCAGACAAGAGGATCGGAGAACGACTTCTTAAACAAGGTGGAGGCAAGTCACATTGATAAGAAAACCCTGAGAAGACAGCAGGTAGGGCAGGGTGGCTGGGGAAAGTGGTCAGATTGCTAATGGTAGAGAACTGGTTAGGAAGGGCCCTGCAGGTCAGAAAGGTCCTTGAGATTTCATATATATATATATATATATATATATATATATATATATATATATATAAATTTTTTTAAGGGAGAGAGTGAAAGAGTGAGAGAAAGAAAATCAATTTTATATATTTTTCCATCTGGTTTTTGCTTTTTAACATTGATTATATGTGGTGCTGGAGTTCAAACCTGGGTCTCCATGCATGCCAAGCAAGCGTTCCAACCCCTGAGCAACTGCTCCAGCCCCAAGGTCTTTGTTTTACTTTGGGTGAGATGGGGAATTATTAGAGGGCTTTGATCAGAGGAATTTTATGATCTGACTCACTTTTTGAAAAATCTTGTTTTAAATTGATACATAAAAACATCTTTATGGGACTGATTGATATCTTATCAGGATCAGTGTGGCTGGAGCGTTGAGAATAGACTGTAGAAAGATAACAGTAGAAGAAGGGAGTCCATCTAAAATGCAATTATAATAATTTCAACTTTCAGGGAGAGCAATAAAGTTGGCTTGGATGAGAGTGGAAGCAGGGGGAGCTTCTCACTATCTGGAATGGGCCAGAGTCCATCCTTTGAAAAGGGTTTGTGGAATGGATAGGAGAGAGAAGAAAACACAGCCAAAATATAATTAAAGTCCTCTTCTAAAATCCCTCCATGTGGTAGACATACCATCTGTGAGCAGATGATCATCAAATTTGATCACCAAAACTCATTTGTCACCTACTGTCCCATCTCCTTGGGGACTTAGCCCTTGTTCTAAATGGGAAAACTCAATTTTAACAAAACTTATTCAGTGAATCATTTAATTATAAAGGAGCCTTTGCATATTTCAGTCTTTTATCTCTATTCTGAAATTAGTTGATAACTCCTTGCAGGCGACTGTAGTCATCCTGTTGGTATGAGACAGATCTCAAGTGCCCTGGTGGGATGCCTGAGAAAGATGGAACCACGGGCATTAACCTCTCACAGACCTAACCATTTATCTAGTGGATGCAAGGGGCCCTGAGGTCATTTTCAAGACTCCCTCCCCCTGTCTTATCTGAAGCAGATAAATGAAATGAATTGAAATGTTGGAAAACTTATTAAAATAGTTTGAGGATTATTGTAGGTGGAAAAGTGAGATAACCTCCAGGAATCAGAGTGCTTGTTTCTCCTCTTCACTCTTCTAGTGCATAGTAGGGCTCCTCAGGAAGCAGAAGGAGGAGGAAATGCTTCCCTGGGAGCATGTTGTCCTCGTGGCTTTTCACTGCACAGGGTGGAGCTGCTTTTGCTTGGCACCTAGAAAGAAGAGAAAGCATCAGGCCTGGTCCTCCACCCTAGACGTGCCAGAAGCCTGCATCTGATTCACAAAGTCACTCCAAAACTGCTTCAGAGCTTGGAGTTTTGCAGGAAGGGGAATAAGGCTTGAACTGGGCTTGGAACCTCATTAGATCTGGCTTCATTGCTGGGTACAGGCCAGTGACGGACTCACATGGGTGGAAAGTGGACTGTGAACTGCTGATCTTCTCCATGGGGTCTGTAGCTCATTCAGGATGAAAGATCAGAACATGTCTCGTCGTTACTGCTTCTCAAACCTGTGAATATTAACTTTGGCTGCCTTTTTCATTGGTTTTCTTTACCTTATTATTATAAGCTAAGATGCTAGAGCACATATTCCCACAGGAATCAAAGAAGCCACGCTCATTTTGAATGAAGTACAGTATAGGTTGGAGAGATATGTATATTTATCTGAGAAAGACAGAAGGTGGGAGGGAGCACTGCAGGAAATGCAGGCTAAATTCAACACTGCGCCCCCAAACCCCGCTTCCCCTTTTGGGTTGAATAATCAGGCCAAGTCCAAGAGGAGCAAGAGAGAAGATTTACCTTCTCCAAAGGGGTCTGTGGGGAGTTAAGGGGCAGTGATCCCCACAGTGAATATGAGGCTCTGGGCTATAGACTTGAAGTCAAATTCTTTTTTTTTTTTTTTTTAAGAGAGAAACAACTTTATTTAGTTTTTCACATGGCCTTCGTTGCTCCAACACTTAGTTGCGTACATGGTGCTGGGGTTTGAACCCGGATCCTCGTGCATGCCAGGCAAGCGCTGAAACCACTGAGCCACTGCTCCAGCCCATGAAGTCAAATTCTTGATATAATTTTCCTGAACTGAACTGTGAGCAAAAACAACTATTGCTTACCCTGGGATTCAACAAAGGACCTGAAGACAGCAAGAAGAGTCAGGGCTGGCTGGAGCACAGTGCCGCTTGACCTATCTACGGCCTCAGGCTGTGGCAGAGTGGCTGTCCAGTCCCCTCTGTGCTCTAGATGGAGAACAGGTTGAGATACAGTTTCATCTCAATGACAGCTTGGGTAGTGTGTGTAAAATGATTGTCAGCTGAGCTGAAGGGACTCTTTGTCTGTGGTGACATGTCCTATGGAAGAGATGTCAAACCTAAAAGTCTTCGATGACTATGACAGAAGTTCTGGAAACCAGTGGAACAATTTCGACCGCAACTGGTGGTAGTTCCTGGTTGGGGTGAGAAAGACAGAAAGTGGGAGGGAGCACTGCAGGAAATGCAGACCAAGTTCAAACACTGTGCTCCCAACCCCCGCTTCCCCTTTTGGGTTGAATAACCAGGCCAAGTCTAAGAGGAGCAAGAGAGATTTACCTTCTCCAAAGGGGTCTGTGGGGAGTTAACGGGCAGTGATCCCCACAGTGAATATGATGCTCTGGACCTGGCTATAGACTTGAAGTCAAATTCTTGATGCGTATGGAGGAAGGGAGAGAGAGAGAGAGAGAGAGAGAGAGAAGGGGGATAGTGGGGGAGGGAAAGAAAGAGAAAATTGAAGGAAGAAATCCATTCCTTAAAGACTTGACTAAAGACACCTCCTACTCTGGGGCTGTGTTCTGCAAATGATCTAGTCTGCTCTCCTGGAAGGAGCTAGAATGTCCCAAGGCAGACATGGTTCTTGGAGCCCTAGAAGGCTGGGTCTAGAGCCAGAGTAGTATATTTGGAAAAGTTTGGAACAAGCAGGTCTCAGGCACATGGGAGCAAGCTGCAAGTGTTCAAAAGATGGAGAAGGCAAGAGTGAAAATGGGTGAGCAGATGAGTGAGGCAGATGCTGGATAGGAGGCTCAGGCCAATTTTCACATTTTCCCAGAGCCCAGCTAAGTGAAATGCACAGTGAGCTCCTACTCCTCATGTAACAGAGTAGGTACCAAGAACAAAGCCTCACTGGTCTCGGTGTCTCTACCCACACCTCAGGAAAGAAGGGCCAGCATCATGGTGCTAAAAACCTGAGGCCTCACATAGCAGCCAGCACAAGAAAACTCAAGCACAAATGCACCCCACCACACGCATGCATGCACACATATGTAGATATGTGCACACACACACTCACACTTCTAGGAGGGGAAGTAAAGAACTCTCATGTTTTCAAGCCCTTGAGGAAGTTTAGACTGGGCAGCACCTCTGCAAGGTTAAGGGTGGTCACTGAGGCAAAGGTGGCTGGACTCAAAAGGCAGGGCCCAGTGAGTTCCCTGAGCCTGGGAAGATGGAGGAGAAGCAGATGTAGACTCGCAGCGTGAGAAAGTAGAATGGATTTCTACTTACGCACCAAAGCCAGCCAAACTTCCCTCCCCGAGGAAGCTTCCACAGCCCATCCCAAGCCAGCACCTTCTCGACTTTTCACCTAGAACTCAGCTCCCTCAGTTTAGAACAAAGTAACTTAGCCTTACTCTCAGGAGCACAGAGGCTTAAAATTATCTTCTCTAAAAATCCCACTGTCCACGCCTGTTCAACAAATGGTGCTGGACAGCTATACGCAGATAACTGAAATTGGATCTTAGCTCTCATCCTGCACAAGAATCAAATCAAAATGGTTCAAGGATCTGGAAATTAAATCAGCACCGTACAATTTCTTGAAGCAAAAAAGTAGGATCAACACTACACGACATAGGTGTTGGCACCACCTTCCTTAACATGACCTCCATAGTGCAAAAATTAAAGCCAAGAATAAATGAATGGGCTGTCATTAAACTAAAAAGCTTCTGCAAAGCTAAAGAATTTGTCAAGAGTGTCAAGGGAGAACCTACAGAATGGGAGAAAATCTTTGCCTGCTACACCTTGGACAGAAGGCTAATATTCAGAATACACAAAGAACTAAAAAAACTGAACACCAAAATCACAAATAATCCAATCAATAAATGGGCTAGGGAGCTAGATTTCTCAATGGAGGAAGTCCAAAAAACCCCATAAATATATGAGAAAATGCTCTACATCACTAGCAATAAGAGAAATGCAAACCAAAACTTCACTGAGATTCCACCTCATTCCTATCAGAGTGGCAAAAATGAATACAAACAATGACAAATGCTGAAGGTGTTGTGGGAAGAGAGGAACACTGTCATGCTGCTGGTGGGACCGCAAGCTTGTACAGCCATTCTGGAAAGCAGTGTGAGAAACTAGGCCTGGAACCACCTTATGAACCAGCTATCCCACTCCTGGGTATGTTCCCAAAAGAGTTAGAATCAGCTTATTATAAAGATACAGCTTCATCAATGTTTTTAGCAGCTCAACTATGGAACCAAACCAGATGCCCCTCACTGGACAAGTGGATTCAAAAACTGTGGTACATATGTACAATGGAATTCTAATCTGCTATCAGAGAGAATGATTTCATGGCATTTTCAGCCAAATGGATGGAGGTGGAAAAAATTATGCTGAATGAAATACCCCAAACTCAGACTCAAGGGCTGAATGTTTTCTCTCATATGTGGAAGCTAGAATACCACTGGAAGCAGGCTGAAAGCTGGCTAAGCAAATAATAACCTCAACATGAGTGAATTATTACATGAGCAAGGGGAAAGCCTATGATGCTGGGGGACGAAGGGAGGGGAGCGGGGAGGGGGGAATAGGAGGGTCATCAAGGCAGCTGGGAGGGAGGGAGTAGGGGGGCTATCAACCCAGTGGGGAACCTTTGGCTTCCATGAGAAGCCCAACTAACACAGGGGTAGAGTAGGGGAAACATGGGATTGAGGGGAACCCAAGGGGGGAGACCATAGACTGGCATCAGCCTTGGCTTGCTCTGTCAATTATGCATGTGTTCAAAATTCTGTGGCAATGACTCCCTCCTAATTGTAAGACTATGTTGAATGAATGAAAATAAATAAATAAAAGAAAGCCTTCAATTTATTTAGCTGAAAATGGTTATTCTGATATATATATATGTATATATATGTACATACATATATGCAAACATAAATGAAATGAAGTCTTAGTTTATCTTGTAAACTGTATTTTCAAATAAAGTAATTTTTCTCCCCCCCTAAAAAAATCCCTCTGTCCAGATTATGTAAGTTCTACTTTTGCATCCAAGTATCAAGAACCCAGGACCATTTTAATTGAAGTCATACTTTGAATTCAACCTTTTAATAATAATAGAAGATAGTTTTCAGTGTTGAATAAAAGATGTTCACAGTTAAGCCAGATTCACACCAACATTTTCCAAAGTCTCTTCCACTTCTTGGCTTTGTACCATATACCTGTGTTATTATTTGCCAGACATATTCCAAACATATTCTACATTAGATTGTAGGTTAAACTTGTTTTTAGCAATAAAGCAAATGTCTGAAAGCCTATGGACTCTCCAACAATCAACTTCTATGTTCTTTCTTCATACACCAAAAGGGAAATTTTATCTAATGCTTTTTTGAGTCTTCACAATAAAAACACCCATCTGAATTGATTGACTGAAGTGGAAAACTAAATGTTAGTTGATTTTCAAACCAAGGCTTCCACTTTGCGTTCCCATTGTTCACAAGTGATCATGTGCCTTATTGTGAAATAAAACTAACAAAACTCCTACACACTGAATTAGCACAGTAAACTTCTAGACATCATCTTATTAGCCACTAAACTTGGAATAATTACTTCTACATTTGTTTATTAAGTCTTCTCCTCCATTTCCAAAAAAGATGAGGCAGCCCCTTGGAACATTAACAAACATCTGGGGATAGAGTGGTGGCTCAGTAGTTACGGTGCTTGCCTGGCATACCCAAGGACGCGGGTTTGAACCCTAGCACCACGTACACAATGAAGTGTAGGAACAATGAAAGCACATGAAAAACTAAATACAATTGATTCTCTCTTGCTCTCCCCCTCTTTTTCTCACTATCGTATTTTTAAAAAATTAATAAATATCTATTTACACCTCTCATAAAAAACAATAGCTCACAGGAGTACTGATAAGTCTTCATCAAAAAAAAAAAAGAATCAATGAGTTGCTAGGTATGGTGGTGCATGCCTATAGTCCCAGAGGCTCAGGAGGCTAAGGCAAGAGGATCACAAATTTGAGGCCAGCCTCAGCAACTTAGTGAGACCCTTAGCAACTTAGCAACACCCTGCCTCAAAATAAAAACCAAATAAAATAAAATATAAAAAGGACTGGAGATGTAACTCAGTGGTAAAGTGCCCCTGGGTTCAATCTCCAGTGTAAAAGCAAGGAAAAAAGAAAAAGAAAGTATTTATTAAAAGCTAAAAATTACATATGTATATATTTTTGTGTTATTTAATATAATCAACTATAATTTTTAGATTGTCATTTTCCTGAACAATATATAGCCCTCTGGAACATGAAATTAGCCAGTTTTCATGTTTTCATGAACAAATTACCTATGCAACTCAGTTATATCTGAAAGCCACACAAAAATCCCCCAAATCCCTACATTAACACTTTTCCCACAATTGTCTGTCCGCTATTGCCCAACAGCAGGCACCATGTTGGTTCTCACTCAATAGCATCAAATATCTAGGAGAATCTTACCAATTCTCTTTTTACTCTCTTGCTCGGCATGCATTTTACTTAAATTGAAATTCTGTCCTTGCATAGCCCATACGCCAGCCTTCTTTCTCATTACTCTTTTTTTGTACATGGTGTTTTCCTCAGTTGGCCTTATCCTTACTATCTCTTCCTGTGTGAATGTTTCATTCTGAAGTTTTGTTAGTTTTTCACTGTAACTACTAAGACCATTTGAAATCTGTTCTTGTGAATTACTACTCTGCTTCAGTTTTGGAGTCAGGGCAGAAATTTTAATTCATTCTGTCTTGGCTTTTCTCAAACTACATTCCACAGAATACTAGTTCTTCCAGAGGTTAATGTGTGGCATAAAAAAAAAGGTTTCATGGTCAATAGTTTGGGAAATGCTGATGATTACACACATTAGCCTTTTAAAGTCTCCAGGGAATCTTCCAGTAAAGAAATTTCCTTAATTTGGTTTAATTCAGTATTTTCTTAATTTATTTGCTACAGGATACCCGTCCTGTAGCAAATAAATTTTGCTCGCCCCCCCACCTCCCCAGCAACTTCCATGATATATACTTTGGTACTTACATGTTCATGGATCGTATAGACTACTGGAATGAAGAGTCATTATTCAGACGACACAGATGAGGATATTTACAAAATGAGATAATTACTATCAAGGAAAGGATGGTGGTTCTAAGTGAAAAACAAAGACTCTGACTTAGACTGAGGGTTGGAGAGCTTTTCCCCAAAGGATGCCACTGTTTTCTGAGAGCTGAATGTTAATTAGGAGCTAGCTACTGCTGGTGGGGCTGGGGTGGGGTTAGAGACCTTCCTTCCTTTTGGGTAGAATGGCTTCTTGTTCACCTTGGAAGAAAGGGATTAGGAAGAGATTCATTCTCTGTAACATATGGCCATCCATTTTAGTCTCTGTTAACGATGAGATTTCCTTAGAGAGAGAAAAGGAAAGAACACAGAAATCACTAAAGCTTTTGGGGGAAACAGAAACCCTCATAGGATTAGGAGACAGCTGGGAGGTGGGAGGTGGTTGCTGGAAGGAGTGAGGAGCAAGATGCTAAAGATAACACCCATTTCTGTAACAAGACGTAGCTATTTTTACAAATGATCATGCAGATTGTTCAACTGTGGTCTATGAACTATAGGCTGTCACTCTTCAGTAGTATGGGATATTGCATAGCACAAACCTCAAGAGTTTAACATATTTCCCATCACATGTTTAATTGAATGCTGAAATTATCCACCTTTACCCACAAGTAGTCTAAACTTAGTGTTTAAAGGACTGGGACCAGGTGTGGGAGCCATTTGCAATTCAGGGAGCAATTAGGAGTTTATTTAAAAATCAAAAAGTTGATTCCTCTTTGATTTTTTTTCTTTTTAGATTTTCAGGGAAGATGATATGAACCTTCTGTTCCTTCTGGAAGAGTATCTAGATTTGGAAAATCTGATACTCACCCTCTTCCAGGTTTCTGTTAATTCAGTACAGTGTAGTAAGCCAGACCTTAGTGCAACACTAAACAGAGGATAATGGCTTCCAGGGCTGGTATTGACCTTAATGAATGACCAGAATGGCAATATTAATACATTATTAATACAGGATCGACCACAGAAGACATCTCCTGACTTTAGAGGTTAGATGATCAGAAATCCAAGAATCTAGTGGAGGGAGGGAAAGAAGGGGGGTAGGAGAAGGAGAGAGAAAGAGATATGCAGGCCTGGAAGAGTTAATAGGATAGATTATACCGAAAGGATGTGGTCTCCAAGGGTTGACACTAAGAAGGGGCAGGGAGCCAGGAGTACCAGGAAGAGATAGTTTATTGCTTTCAAATAGTGGCAAGCCCGTTGAGCAATTTGAGCTTTCATCCTGCCACGGTGGTGCACATTTGGTGCCATCAGAATTCCTCATCTGGTAGCAAATCCAGGACTAAACAGATCGGCCCTGAGGGTTCAGGGAGCAGAGTAAGAACAGAGAAAAAGGATGTGGTGCCCACTGCAGTCCTTAGAAATGAACTCTTCTTGCCCCATTTTGATCTCTGGAGTGGTGGCATTGTAAAGTCAACTCAGGATTGTCAAGACAATATGGGAAGCCCTCTCTTTGGGCTTTCTCTAGGGGGTTGGGGGAACATTGCTTGTTTGTAGTAGAAGTTCAGGGAAATATTTCTATGATTTAACTGTTAATATAATGTGAACTTCAATGTGGGTTCTGGAAACACACAGACTGAACTTTTTTTTTTAAGAGAGAGGGAGAATGAGAGAGAGAGAGAGAGAGAGAGAGAGAATCAATTCTATTTATTTTTCTATCTGGCCTTTGTTTCTCTGACACTTAGCTGTGTATGTGGTGCTGGGGTTCAAATCCGGGTCCTTGCACTTGCCAGATTAAGTGCTCCAACCACTGAGCCACTGCTCCAGCCCCAGACTGAACTTTAAATCTTCACCGGGACACTTAATAACAGCTGTTATCTATGCCAATTAATAATGAAATGTAACAAGGAGAAATAATGAAAGCTTGAAATGCTAAACGAGACAGTGAGGCTGTCCAATGATTCACAAAATCAGGAAAATGCTCTCAGCCCTAACCCTAGAGAGCTTGGAGCTGCCTGGTGAGACCTGGGAACATGGACAAAAGGTCCTCTTGTGGGATTTGGTAGAAGATGCAGCCATTGACAGAGATGCTGCACAAAATACAGAGGGAGAAATATTCTGGTTCCCTCTTCCTCCTGCTCTTCAATTTCCTGCCAGGGAGCCTCTTGGTGCAGAGTCAGCAAAGCAGAGGAAGACTGGGAACAGCTGTGAAGGCCAACAGCCAGCCCAGCTGCTCCACGATCCAGCTGTGCAATGTTCTGTAGCCTCAGTTTCTTCATTTGTAAAATGGGACTATTGCTCTTACCTCATAAATTAGGGGGGATTAAGAAACCTAGCATATGCTTCAGTTAGATTTTCTTGGTTGTAAAGAATAGTCTCTCAAAGGAGCCTGAGCAGGGGAAGAGAGACGGTTATAAAGATGCATGTGAGCTGATGAAATAGAGGACAAAGTCCAGGGCTGAGCTTTCTAGCAGTCAATGAGGAGCCAAGACTCAGGAAGCGTGCAGATTCCTGCAGAGCAGGGGCTGAAGTCAGAGAGCGGGCTCCGTGGTAATCCACTAGATCTCAGCAATGGGACTGGTGAAGTTTTCTTTTCTCATCTACCTGAAGATGATCCCAAATCTCTCTATGGGTCTGGTTTCCTCTTTTAATTATTAACTGGCATTTTCATTCTTTGATCTAAAGCTTTTCTCTAAAGCTAATAAAATTTGCTATTTCAGAGTGCTAGGGTTTGAATGTGTCCTCCAAAAGTTCATGCCTTGGAAACAAAATCTCCCAATTTATATGTTAATGATATTGGAGGTGTGGCCTTTGGGAAGTAATTAAGATTAGATGAAGTCCTGGGGATGATGCCCACATTGCAGTTCTAGTGGCTTTATAAGAAGAGGAGGAGAGACTTGAGCTAGCATACTTGCTGTGTTTTACCACATGATACCTTCCACCATGCTACAATGCAGTAATTTCATTGGAATAAGAATCTTGTGGAGAGGCTAGAGTGATGGCTCAGTTGTTACAGCGCTTGCCCAGCATGCGTGCGAAAATACGAGTTCAAACCCCAGCACCACATACACAACGAGATCTCCGAACAACGAAAGTCAAATGAAAATCTAAATAAAAATTGTTTCTCTCTTTCTCACTGTCCCTCTTTCCTAAAAAAAAGAAAAAAAAAGAATCTTGTGGAACCAACTCTTTTTTGTTAGAACGTTTCTCTTCTAGGCGCCTCATAGAGGCTACAGTTTGGGTGGCTTTGGGAAAGGAGGTCAGTCTTGGTCTAATCAGTAGCTTTGGAGAGACTCAGGCAAGGTGAGATGCTCCAAAATAACGGCTTCCCAGCACTATTCCTTCAGAAGGGCCTATGAATAGGTCCCTAGCAGAGGGCCTTCCTTCAGTCCCCAGCTCTGTCCCCAAAACCCCACAGAAGCTGGAACTCTTGGCTACCTCTGTTCACTCCAGGTTTAGATCCCAGTGGTTGTTACATCCCATGTTTTGTTCCTCTTTTGATTATAGTACACTAAGATATTATCTTCTTTTTACATGGTCATATTATTTCTTTTTCCTATTTTTTATGTCACAGCAATGCTTTTGGAGCAAAACAAAGCCTCAGATTTTGAATTCACAACACCATCTTGACTGGAGTTCTTGCCAATACTTTTTAAAAAATCTATGACTAATACAAAACTGCTGGAAGTTACCAAAATTAAGTTTGAGAAGTTCTTTTAAGAAGAATGGAAAAGTGAAGAAAAGTGGAAAGAGCAAAAGCTATTCTAGCTTTCAGATTGAGAGAATTGAAGACGATGATACACCAGGGACACCTGAAAAACTCTAGTATGGAAGGGAGTGTAATTTCAGGTACAGACAGTTCTAGAAATTGAAGTGGAGGAGGACTCCTTGTTTTTAAAATCAATAATCCTCCCACCAAACCCCAAAATGAAATAAAGCATAAAACCCATAACAACAATAAAAATAAAAATCAATAAAAACCCAAGTACTACTATTAGTGATTGGATGAGTCAGCACGTAGGGGAAAGTTTAGACAAAGACAATTTTTGAGATTAAGCTGAGAGTGAGACAGTTTATCTTAAAAATTATCAAATTCTATATGCTTTTCCTTCCCCTCTTGTCAAAAACACCAAAGCAGCCAACACAACATCAAGAGTAAAATGGGACTAGGAGATATATGGAACCATGTGAAAAAAATGAAGTGCCCATGGGATTTATGGGAGACAGAGGAGCTTCTACGGAGAAAAGAATCATGGCAAAGGATTTCTCTAGCATCTTCAGTTTCTGCAATAGAGGTGGACAGAAAGGAGGGAAAAGGAGAGCTAACTGGCTCAGCTCTGTCTCTCGCCCCTCAGGCTCTGTAGGGGATCAGAGCAGTGCCCCAGGGTGGCCAGAAAAGAGGACATGGTCCTTCTCAATGCCCCCATGGCCTGTCAGGACTTAGATCTATTGCATTCTTCACCCAAGCAGTTGTGAGGACCCCTTGCTTCTGGGGGTAAAGCATCAGGCAAAAGAAGACTGAGAATGTTCTGGCCTTGGTGGTGCCAGGGAGAGAGAAGCAAGGCTTCCTGATTAGGATGATTGGGAAAGCCCCAAATCTATTTCCATGGAGTATCAGACTTATAGAATGAATCCAGATTAATGAAGGACAGGGGAGATTGTCTTGGAGGATGGAAGAGTTCCTCTGGTTGGAAATATTCTGGGTGGATTGCTGATTGGAGAAAAGAAGGCTCAGTTAGTGCTATCAGGAGGAATGCTCTCTGCTGACATCTGTGGTGTTGTACCTGGCTTCGAAGCAGATATGACATTGATTAGCTGCCTCCTGAACTATTGTACTGAGGCTGGAAAATGGATGAACCCTGGTGAGTCAGGAGGGATGAAATCAAAGTGAGTTGAATTGACTATGCAGGCCTGGAGGGCTAGCCAGGGAGTCTAGAGACCTAGGACCCCTTCTGAGTCCTGAGACCCTTTCATAATGTGGCTGGACTTCCTTTTCCTCTTCAACAAAGGAAATGATTGGATAAGATGATTTTCAAAGTCCCTCTAGCTCCCAGTTGTTCCTATAGGTGGGGAGGGGTGTGGGGGCACACAGGGCACAGACAATGGTTCAGTTGGAAACTGAGAGCAATCAAGCTTCAAAAATCAAAATGACAAAATGGTAGAGAAAAGACCCAATTTCTTTCCTCTCAGAAGATCAAGAAATTTTAGGTCTGATCTCATCAAAGTTTTTTCTTTTTCTCTTTTTAGGAAAAAAAGAAAAAGTACTGTACTTTTACTCGCAATCCTTTGTGATGACTTTGAAATTTTAGCAGCTTTCTTTTGTGTAGCTACTGGTTTTCACATTTAAGATGAAATATCTTCATATAATGATTTTAAAAGCATTGTTGGGGCCCTCACTAATGGCCACACTCTAGGAAATTGCAAAGGTTATGACTAATGTTTTTGTTCCTTTTCTATTTATTCAGATCCATCCCCTTGCCTTTTCTTTCAGATAGAATAATCCAGAGGAAATGCCTTTTTAGAGCCAAGATGTTATATTCATTTAGTAATTGTTCAATATCTTTTGAGAGCTACTGCATGTCAAGAGCTAGCAGTGAGGCAAAGGCTCATGTCAAAGTAGGGAACAAGATAAATGTGGTTCCTGAAACTTCGGTTTTTGTGGTGGAGGTGGGGTGCAGCCTGAAAGCAGAA
Source organism: Aplodontia rufa (assembly GCA_004027875.1). Taxonomy (NCBI): domain Eukaryota; kingdom Metazoa; phylum Chordata; class Mammalia; order Rodentia; family Aplodontiidae; genus Aplodontia; species Aplodontia rufa. The sequence continues at coordinate 90,268 of PVKS010004788.1, forward strand.
ACGTAAGTGAGGAGATTATACAGTGTGATAAGAGCTG
>PVKS010004789.1:0-90240 GCA_004027875.1 Aplodontia rufa
AGAGAAAGAGAGAAACAACTTTATTTAGTTTTTCACATGGCCTTAGTTGCTCCAACACTCAGTTGTGTACGTGGTGCTGGGGTTTGAACCCGGGTCCTCGTGCTTGCCAGGCAAGTGTCAAAACCGCTGAGCCACCGCTCCAGCCCCCCTCTAACAATTCTTAACACAGTCATTTTGGTTTCTGCCAATCCTTGGGTGTCGACGTCATGTACAATTTTTATTGTTAATCATGCCTCCGTTTTGATTCAACTTCTTTTTGTTGTTCAGCTCTAGGGGTAGAATTTAGGGTGCTCTACCCCTGAGTTACATCCCCAGCCCTTTTTTTTTAGTTTTATTTACTTTTTCATCTGGTTTTTGTTTTTCTTCCACTTATGTGGTGCTGGGGTTCAAACCTGGATCCTCACACATGCCAGGCAAGTGCTCTATCACTGAGTCACCGCTCCAACTCCTCTATTTTATGTGTGTGTGTGTGTGTGTGTGTGTGTGTGTATTTATTTATTTTTTATTTTTTGTAGGCCTGAAGACCGAACTCGGGGCCTTGTGGTGCTAGGCAAGCGCTCTGCCACTGAGCTAAATCCCCAACCCCTATATTTTGAGATGAGTCTTGCTAAATTGATGAGGCTGGCCTCTTTCGGAATTCTCCTGCCTCAGCCTCCTGAGCCTCTGGGATTATAGGCATGCACCACCTCACCTGGCTGATTCAGCTTTTTCATTTCATGTGCTATTCCCCATTTCCCATGTAGTTCCATGGTCTTCATCCTACCTTTTGTTAATGACCATACCACAACAGTGACCTTGAACCCATGCAAGGTCACTTCTGCCCGTGTTGGCAACTGTCTGCAGCGGCTCCAGCCTGCCAGGCTTTCTGCTGCCACCTGAACATGCTGTGCAGCCTCCAGCCTCCCTGCCTCCCTCAGACCTTTTCACCTCTGAGCTGCTTTGTTTCTCGGCCCACCCCTACCCACTGTGCGTTGCTTGGTGGTGACTGTCATTCACATCCCTTGAGGGCTGACATGGGGTCAGTCCTCAGCACAGTGCCTCGCAACAGCATCCAATTCAGCTTTCAGCATTGTTGTGCTTTGCGAGCAAAACGTTGAGCTACTTCTCTCTGGATGGCAAGTTGAGCTCCTGCGGGAGCCTTGGCTGAAACGGATGCCCTGGGGGGCCACACCAGCATCCAGAGAAGAGTGACAGTCTGCTTTTATTCTGCAGGACTTCCTGAACAGATACCAGGTCACCAAACTTTCCTGGGTGGGGGCCCAGCGAGGCCCCCAGGGCTGGCACTGGATTGATGGGTCCCCCTTGCTGTGAGTGACCGTGAGCTTCTTCCCTCTCTGCTATTCGGGGTCCTCCTTTTGCCTCCCCCAGCCTGAAGTGCTAGGAAACCCAACCTACACCCTGTGCCCAGGACCCTGGTTTAGTCCCTATTTCTCCACCCCTCACTGAGGTCACCCAGCGTGTTCACCCTAGCAGGACTGTCACTCCTGTTTTACAGATACGCAGTCTGTGGTTTACTGGTGCCACACAGCTGACTGATGGGGGACCTCCTCGTGTTCTTTCCAGACAGCTCCCTGCCTCTGTGCAGTGACTTACACAGCCCCTGGGCCAGTGGAGGGGACAGGTGCCCAGGCTGGGTGGGCCCACGCAGGAGAGGAGGCTGGTGTCCTGTCCTGAGCACCTCTTTCCCCTCTCACCCTCCCCAGGCTCCCAGAGGAAAACAAGGACAACCCAGATCTCAGCTGCGGGGCCCTGGAGGAAGGCCAGCTTGTGGCTCTGGACTGCAGCTCTCCCAGACCCTGGATCTGCGCCAGGAGGACCAAGTGATTTGGATTCCACCTGTGCTCATCCTGTCGTGGGCCAAGGTAAGGGCTGCGGCAGCCTCTTCACCAGACCCAGGGACCTGGATGTCCAATGCACGGTGGCCACACCCGTGGGCAAGGAGACTTGCTATGGCCTCGGGTCTGAGTGCCAATTTCCATCTGCAGCTCCTGGTGCTGATCCGTTCCGACACTTCGGGATGGGTCTTAGCATTTCTGGGCCTTGGCTGACCCTTCATTAAAATGGCCCCTTCCCTTCTGTCCCTGACCAGTGTCATCACACCACCCACTCTCCCTGACCTAGAGGAAGAGCTGCTCAGCGATCCAGATGGTTCCAGGCTGGGCTTTCTCCTGATTCCACTGAAGTGAATCTTCCAGGTGTTGAACCAAAGGAACTTGGCAGGACTGACATCACTGTCCCATTTCCAGGCAGCTGAGTGCCCTGCACAGGTGACCAGCCTCTCTATGCACGAGGTCATAGGAAAACAAGCCGTCAGCCCTGGAGGAGGGCAGGGACTTCCTTCCCCGCCCTGCAAGCCAGCGGAAGATTGATGGACAGGATGGATCTGTTTGAAGATCGGGTCCATGGGGCTGGCGGGGGCCCCCAGCAAGCCAATGTCCAAGGTTGGGAGGAAGCAAGGGGCCACCTGGGTGGGTGAGGCCAAGGCAGCACCCCAGCTTGGTAGGCAGACGTTGCTGCAAAGTGTGTTGCCCAAGAGAGGAAGGAAATCAGAGAAATGTGGGCAGGTTGGGGACTGCTCTTCCACCCAGCTGTGGGCAACCAGCCTGAAAGTTAGGGTTCAGCGAAGGCCTTGGGGCTAGTGGGAGAGCGAGAGGCCGGGCTGGTCTCGCGAGCCTGTCTCCACCTCCAAGCAAGTGCAGTCTTCGTGCGGAGGCAGCCGGCCCCTCTCACTGTCAGACCACGCAGACTGTCTGAACCGGGAGCTAGAATGGAGTGGCAGGGAGGGAGGGATGGAGAGGCTTGGATGAAGGGAGGTTCCCACCAGTCTTAGGAAATAACGACAAAAAGGGAGGTGGAAATTTCCTGGCCAGTTGGGAAATTCTGGCAGCTCACTCAGCCAGAAAGTGGAAGGTGTGGGATGAAAGTCAGATCTGTTGGCCACACTCCTGCCTCCCCAGCAGGCTGCAGAGGAAACCAGAAGATGTCATTGGCACCCGGAGTGAGCCAGCAGGCGGAGCGAGGGCCAGAAGAGTTAGCAAGTTATCTCACACTTCTGGTCACCCACTGCTCCTGTTACCTGTTGCTCTGCAATAAATTGTACCCGAACTTAGCCGTAATTATTTGTCCCAGCTCTCTTCCCCTTGTGGTCACATGGTTTGCCCAGGCGATTCTTTTGCTCCAGGCGGTATTGGCTCAAGCCCTGGGGTGGCCAAAATTTCCAGGGCGTCCTCACTCACGTGGCTAAAGCCTGGCGCTGCGTCCTAGCGGGGGCCTTGATGCTCCTGCACACACACCTCTCTCCATGTGGCTCCAGTAAGGACTGTCCCCAAGCAGGACAGCATGAGCTAGATCTCTTGAGGTCAGCCGTGGAAGTCTCCCAGTGTCCTGTGTGCTATATTTTATTGGCCTAAACAAGTCACAAAGCCAGCTAGTTTCAAGCAGAAGAAAAATGGACTTCATTTCTTTAACAGCTTTTGGCCATATCTACCATCTTTGGCATAAAAATAGAGCCTTTTACTTGACCTGCTTTTTTTTTTTTAACCAGGGATTAATTGAACCCATGGGACCCTTAACCACTGAGCCACATCCCCAGCCCTTTTTTTATTTTGCGACAAGTTCTTGCTAAATTGCTGAGGCTGACCTTGAAATTATAATCCTCCTGCCTCAGCCTCCTGAGTTGCTGGGATTACAGGCCTGCAACACCATACCTGGCTGCTTGGTTTGTTTTTTATCAGAAAGTTCCTGAGCCCAAATGTGTGGTATTTTTCTATTCTGAGTTTGTCACAGTTTGTTCTGTATCTGGCTCCAGCTCCTGCCACTTGCCGTGCCACTTCCAGGGTGAGGCAGCCCTTGATGAACAGAAATATTAAGTTAAAAACAGCAACATCCAACACTGTAGTTGAATTTAAAAACTGGTGAATTTTGGTTCATAATAAAAACGGTTCTTTCCAACCCTGTAGGACTTCTGAATCCAGACAGATAATTATTAATGTGCAGCATTGCTTACAGAAAAGAAAAACCCCTAAAATGCACTTGGGAAATTCTGTAAACCCACTGTAAACCCAAGGCAAGCTTCATGCTTTGCGGGAAAACAGAATTATTTCCATTAGGAAAAGAAAGGACCCTGAGCATAGTCACTATTATTTAATTTTGTTTCAAAAAGTCAAGGCTGGGGGTTGGAGCGGTGGCTCAGCAATTACGGTGCTTGCATAGCATTGTGAGAACCCGGCTTCAAATCCCAGCACCACATACACAACTAAGCGTCGGAGCAATGAAAACCAGATGAAAAACGAAATAAAATTGATTCTCTCTCCTTCTCTTTCTCACTGTCCCTCTCTTGAAAAAAAAAGAAGTCAAGGCTATTAGAAAATACAAAGATCTAATAAGTAATAAATTAAAAAAATAAAAAATAAATAAAAATGTATTACCCAACCAAAAAAAAAAAGAAAATACAAAGAAATTTGAGCATGATTTGGAAAGAAATAGAAAAAAAATTACCTTTATTTGCAGTTGACATGATTAGAGAAAATGAGTACAAACAATAAGAGGAACTAGGCAGTTGGGTCCAAGCTAATGTCACAAGTCACGGTATGTCACCTCACTTGCTTTTTCTTGTATGAATACTAGGTTATGAAGATTCCCCAATGTATGATGACAAAGCAAATCACAGTTTCCTGATGGGGACTTTTTGGGGGAGGGAGGTGAGAAGGGTCTAGGAACGTTGACTAGTAGCAACTGGATAGGTCCATACAGTTATCAAAACCATTGGACTGGGGCTGGAGCCCTGGCTCAGTGGTTTCCGCACTTGCCGGGCATGCATGAGGACACAAGTTCGAACCCCAGCACCCCGTACATAATGAAGTGTTGGAGCAAAGAAAGTCACATGAAAAACTAAGTAAAATTGATTCTCTCTCAAAAAAAGAAAAAATAAATCACTCATTGGATCAAATGCAGAATGCATGCATTTTATTGTAAATAATAGGTTTTGAAGCATATTGATAACAGTACTTCAATATAATTGTTTTCTCATAATCTTATGTTTATTTTATGTTTCTAAAAAGGTAATTCTGTACCAGCTGTTGCATGCCTATAATCACAGTAACTCCAGAGGTTGAGGCAGGAGGATCACAAGTTTGAGGTCAGCCTCTGTAACTTAGAGAAACCCTATCTCAATAAGTTTTAAAATTTTTAGAAAATTCTGACAATGTAACTCAATGGTAAAGCACTCCTGGGTTCAATCCTAAGTATCACAAAATAAATACATACATAAATAAAATATAGTGGAGCTGGAGCTGTGGCTTGGCAGTTGGAGTTCTTGCCTGGCATGCAGAAGGATCTGGGTTTGAACCCCAGCACTACATACACAACTAAATGCTGGATAAATAAAGGACAGATGAAAAAATAAAATTGATTCTCTCTCTCTCTTTCTTTCTCTCTCTTACTCTCTCTCTTGAGCCAGGCATAGTGACACATTCCTGTAATTCCAGAAATTGGGGAGGCCAAGACAGGAGGATGTCAAGTTCAAGGCCAGGGTGAGTGAAGCCCTGTCTCAAAAAGCGAAAGGAACTGGGGATGTAATTCAGTGGTAGATGGCCCTGGGTTCAGTCCCCAGTGCCACTAAATAAACACAAATAATTCTAAAAAGGAATCTAGGACACAGAAAAGGTCAAAAATCACTCTGATGGAGGTTGTGTTGGGTCTTTCATCTATACGTGTTTTCTACCTTCTCATTTCTTGCATCTCTTTATCTACTAATGCATTCTGGGTATTTTCCTCAGCTCTATCCTCTTGGTCACTTAACTCTCCTCAACTGTTTCTAACTTATTTAACTTGCCTGCTCAGTTTTGAATACCTAAACTGTATTTTGTTTCCAGAAATTCAATTTGGTTCTTTTAAAACTCTGAATGGCTTCTTTTCATAGTGTTACTTTCCAGGTCTCAGTATTGTTCTATGTCTTTAATCTTCTTTAGAGCAGGCTCATCTTTGTTTATGTGTTTCCTTATTTATTTTTGGTACTGGAGATTGAACCCTGCAGTGCTTTATCACAGAGTTTTATGCTCAGTCTTTTACCTTTTTTTTTTTTTAATTTTGAGGCAGGGTCTCACTAGGTTGCTAACATTGGCCACAAACTTGCAATCTTCCTGCCTCAGCCTCCTGAGTTGTTAGGATTACAGGTGTGTGTCACTTCACCTGGCTGTAAGCTCAATATTAGAATGTTCTTATCACCCTGTATGAATTTCTAGCCCAGCAGGTTATCAGAACGTCACTCCAGTGCAGGATTGCATTGGTTTATACTAAAGACTCCATAGATATCAACAAGCCTTTCGATGTTCATTTCTCAGGTTGGAAGTTTTTAGACCATGCAAGTTGTCCAAATTCCAAATCTGTGCCCCAGCCTTGGGGCATCAAATTATCAGTAGAAACTTTTTCTATCCAAGGAGGGGTCAACAAGCTTCCTCGCCATCCTCTTTGCTGAGTAACATTTTCTAGTGCGTTCGTTCCTTAAGGAACACCCCTCAAAGTTCTGTGCTTAAATAAACTTCCTTTGTGTTGGGCCACGGTCACAGCCTCTATTCCATGTAAGTGTGAAAACAGCCCATAATTCACCACACTAACATTTCACCTGGTGGGGGAGCAAAACCAAAACAGAAAAACTATCTGTGTGCGTCCTTGTCTGATTTTCTGTGCTCTCCCCATTTTGGGATTTATCTTTTGATTTTGTTTTGTTTTCTTTTGTCTTGTTTGTTTTTATTTTTGTTATTGGAGATTGAACCCAGAGGTGCTTAACCACTGAGCCACAACCCCAGCCTGTTTTTTTGTTTTTTTTTTTATTTTGAAACAAGGTCTCACCAAGTAGCTTAGGGCCTGGCTAGTTGCTGAGGCTGGCTTTGAACTTGCCATTCTCCTGCCTCAGGCTCCAAAGGTGTTGGGATTACAGGTGTGTGCCACCACAGCTGGCTAAATGTGGTTTTTTTTTAAAGCCACTAAATTTGTACAGCAGCAACAGGACACCAAACAACTGTATCACAAATTTTAAAGAATTTTGGAAACTATTTATCCATATAATTGGCTTCCTTTATGATCCTATGTAATTTACTGTATGCATTTTGAAGTATTATTTTAAGAGGGAATCTGTAGGGGTTGGAGCAGTGGCTTGGCAGTTACAGCATTTGCCTGGCATGTGTGAGGACAAGGGTTTGAACCCTAATACAATGTACACAACAAAGAGTCTGAGCAACAAAAGCCACATGAAAAACTAAATAAAGTTGATTCTTTCTTAAAAAAAAAAAAAAAAGGGAATCTTTAGACTTTACCAGACCGCCAAAAGAATCCATAAACAAACAAAAAAAAAAATCTACATTTGCTCTCTTATGATTTCTTTTGTCTCATGGAACCTGAAGTTATAGTTACTCCAAAAGCAGACGCTTCCACCAGAGAGTGCCCCCAAACCACCCAAGATGAGGGCTTCTGGGATTCCAAAGAACGAAACACTAAAGGCTAGTGTTGGAGCACTTACGGGAACTGAGGACAGCATGAGAAAGGTGAATCCTACTTACAAATGTATGCCTGCTGGGTTGGGAGAGGGATGGAGTTCCATGAGGAGTTAAGGAATTGGGCTCACCTAGCTGCTTTCTTTCAGTGTTTTGGGCCACAACCTTGAAGTCCTATTATCAGTGCCTGGGAAATTTAAGGCTACAGGTGAGGCTCAATCCTGCAGGTCAGATGCAGCCAACCAGGTCCCAGAGCTGTGACAGCGCGTGCATCATGTTTTGGGGGCTAGGACTGAGAAAATTAGGGACGGAGGAACTTGGGAGACACCCACAGTCCACCCCTCTGACTGGCTCTTATGACCTCATGCTCCCACTTCTCTTGTGATGTTTCCTGAACCTCCAGAAGAGGTGGACTTGCAGGCAGTCTGGTACCCTAACTTCACAGAACACCAAAGAAGTTACAGCAACACTAAGAACATGTACACGTTATAAGACCTAATACCACAGTTCTCAGCGTGCAGCTCAGTGGCATACCGAGCACAGCATGCGGGAGCACTGGGTTAAATTTCCAGCACTGAAAAATAAAACAAAAATAAATAAAATAAAAACAAAGCTACAATTCTAGAAGACTTGCTAGCAGACCCATCCCCAAACCATGATATTACTCTAGACCACAGGAGTCATCACCCATGGGGTCTATTAGTTGCAATTGCTTTTTTGTAAATGAAAGAGAGGTTGATTACCTGCGGCTTCTTTGGGATACATACACAGATCAAACAAAAGGACCAGGTGTCCCTTGCATGACTGTCAGCACATCTAGCCTGCTTCTGCCCAATTCTCTCCATGAGTCTCAGTGTTCAAGGCTCCAAACCTACTCCATGTTGGTCAAAGCTGCAGAGGGCCTTCCAGAAGCCCATGTAGTCAGTGAGTGACCCACCAAGAGAGACAGCCCTGCTCTACCACACCCTCCTGATGGGCTCCTGTGGTGCACCTGGGGGAAACCATCCAAGCCACCCCCAGGAAAATCAGGTCCAAGGATAGCCCCACACAGCCCCTGGGTGACAGTTGGAGCAATCTAGTACACTCATGGCCTGTGAACCCAGAGTGAACAACAGATTTGTGTCCTTAAGTATAATATGCCTCAGTGCTGGTCTTGAGCTGCTAGAAGGATGCCTAGGTCCCTGGAGGTGTTTACCTGCTTCTCTTTAGAGTGTTTACATTGTTCCCAACATCTCTGCAGCCAGAAGAGCATGCCTGCTGTGGGTTGGGCCACACAAAGTCAGTCCCCCTGCCAATGTGACCTCTATTGCCCTGATGTGGCACTTTTTTTTTTCAGTATTGGAAATTGAACCCACAGTTGTTCTTCCACTGAGCTACATCCCTAGTCTTTTTGATTTTTTAATTTTGAGACAGGGTCCTGCTAAATTGCAGAAGTTTGTCTCAAACTTGCAATCTGCCCACTTTAACCTCCCAAGTCAATGGGATCATAGAGGTGTGCCACCATGCCCAGTGGATGCAGTGCTCTCAGGGCAGTTCTGGCTTTAGTAGCTCTCTCCCTACAGGATATGTTTAGGGAAAAACACTACATCCAAGGCTGCTCATGTCATATCCCACTCAGATTACTGCGTGTGATGTTGTGGGTGTGTAAGGAGCCTATTCCCTTGGGTTGTTCAGTTATCCACGTGTACATAAGTCCAGTCCTCACCTCCTTGGCTGCTCAAGGGTATAGGACCACTGCATTCACCCAGCAGTTTAGTGGCCCAACCTATGGGCTGTGTGATGGGCCCCGGCCAGGCAGGCCCTCTGTGGATAGCCAAGCACTCATGGGGTTGACACAGCAGCCCAGAAGGAGGCAGCAGGAGCTCACGGTGGAGAGACAAAAATTTATCAGAAACATGCTGGGGAGGGCTGGGATGTGGCTCAGTGCTTGCCTGGCATGCAAGAGACCCAGGGTTCAATCCCCAACACAGCAAAATAAATAAGAATTTAAAACATACACACACACAATGGGGCGCCTCCTGTATAACGAAACCGATTTTAGCCCCCAGCACACATATAACCTCAGTGGAGCTGCGATGCTTCCAGGCAGGGCTATGTAGGCCTCCACACTGGGTGGGGTTGTAGATTCCACCCTGGTAGCACTGAGTGGATCCACCCTACTAATGCCACAGTACCCAGCAGTCTGGGGGTGCCACCTGCCCCAGGCCCTTCTTTGGAAAGAAGGGTGGCAGTCAGGTCCAGGGCAGTGGTGGCCTCCTGCCTGAGGGGAGGGAGGATGCCAATGCAGACCAGTAATTCTTGCCCAGAACTCCTTGCAAGGTCCCTGCCCTGTAGAGGCCATAGGACAAAGGGATCACAGAATCAGGGCATCATGTATGGAGAACTGAGCTCCAGGCCTTATGGCAGCGTCTGATGGTTTTCATGGTCACATGACTTGCAGGGGTCAGCTCCAGGCCTTATGGCAGCGTCTGATGGTTTTCATGGTCACATGACTTGCAGGGGTCTTTGCATCCACCAGGTGGTCATAGGCCCGCATTCCTCCATAAAGAGGGGCCTCATTCAAGGACATACCACATCCATCAAAGTCTCAGCCCAGACCAGGGCAGAGCTCAGTGGAGGAGGGGGTGCTTAGCATGCCTGACACTCTGGGTTGGATTCCTAGCACCAAAAACAGAACGGAAAAGCAGAGCCCCATTTCGAAGTGAGGGAGTCCTGTCGAGATCTTGACTTGTTCCTTCTCCTGCTTCATGTGGGCCGTAGGGCGGATGACATTGCCACGTAATACCCACTTTTTCTGCCCAGTCTTGAGTTAGGCAGTCTGTGCAGCATGCCCCTTACCTCTGGGAATGGTTCTAGGGGTCCCACACCTTAGTCACTGCACTGCAGACCCTGGATGGTCACGGTCTGATTGGCTTTTGGGCAGGTCAGGCTTGTGGGAGGCCACACAGTGTCTGCATGTGAGTGAATGTCCCTGTCCCCATTCCGAGGGAGTGGGCCAACAGAAGCGTGTGACCCTGTGTCGATGGCTTGCCTCTTTTTGTTTCTAGTGGCCCTGGAAACCGACAATTTAGTGTTGCCTTTTCCATTTCTTGTTTGCAAGCCAGCTTGCTGGGCCATTCCCAGGGAGCACAGCCTCTGGGGGCTCGGCCGCCATGTATCCAATGTGCTGCCGCTGCCTCTCAGAGGTAACTGGGAGTCCAGATTATCCGCGTCTCTATCTCCACTAGGGGATGAGTGTTGGTGATCTGCATGGAACACTGTGACTTTAGCCCCAATGTTGTCATTGGTCCCAAATGTCTGCCCGGGTGTCCCCTACAATGGACTTTATGCACCACTGATCCCTTTTGAGCTATTCACAGTGCCAGCCCTTTCATGGCCACCAGGAACCAGACACTTGCTGTGGCTCCTTTATAATCACTGACAGCCCACAGCTCTCCTGGTGGCTGGTGCGTCCTGTGCCAGATTCCACCCACATGGTGTTGGTGGCTGGCTCAACGGCCATGGCAGTCCTCCTGGGTGGCTGACCTACACTGAAGCCAGGTATGTTCCAAGGACCCTCGACTGTGCTGTCCCTGCTTTACTTGGCAGGAGGTCTCTGGGGACAGTGTTGGACTGACCTTAAATCTGCAGTGCTTCCAGGGCCTGTGGCCCTGTGGCCAGGGATGGTAAGGTGCCCTCCTGTTGGAGCTGTACATACCACCTAGCTGGGGCACTGCTGCGCTCTGGTTGATGTGGCTCTGGGAGACAGGCCGTCCACTCTCCCTCACAGGGGACCACTTGCAATGGCATTGGCCCCTTGCCACTTCCAGCCTCTGGTTGCAATAAGGTCTGGGAAACTGCAAGGAACTGTTTTTCCAACAAGATAAGGTGTTGCTTGGGCCCCCTGGACAGCTGTGACCAGAAGCTGATGAGTATTTGTGGGTGACGCTCTCTGCCAGAGGGCCCACTCTTTCTACGGGCACATCTGCCAGGGGTGACTATTTGTAGTACTTGTGCTTGTCACTGAGACTCTGTCCTGAGAAAACTCTTCTTTAAGGCCCCAGTGTCCATGTGCCCTTCTGTATCAAGCAGCACAGTGCCCTGAGACAGTGGGCCAAGTGGGAAATGACGGTCCTCCAACATCCTAGCAGACCAACAATGGTTTGTCATTATCTGGGGCTGGAAATTTGCCTGTTATCTGTCAATCACAGCTGTTGGCAAAACAGTCTTACCCACCCAGGAGTGTTCTGGTGCTCCCTGAGCCCTGGCTTTCCTGGGTGGACCATCCATCCTCTGAATTGCAAGAGCACTAGCATCAGTTGGGTAGTCTGCTATAAACCACAGACACTAGCAAAATATCTCCCATGCCATTTCCCATGAAAGTGGACATAGCTTGTACCCAAGATGGCCAAGTGTCTGGCCACCAAACCACAGTAAACAGTGGGGCTATGCCAGCTCCCCTGGGGACGCCGAAAAGGTCTGTTGTTGGCCCTCCCTGGGACAAGGGGTCTAAAGGCAAACATGAATCATTTGCTAAATCCACAGTATATCGTGTGTTCAAATAAGTGGTTCGTCTTTCTAGTATTTGAGCCACGTTTGTGACAGCAGAACCTTTGGTGGAAGTCCTCTCGTTCAGTTCCTTCTGATCAACCATCAACCTCCAGGTGCCATCGGGCTGCCGCACCAGCCACGCAAGACTAGTGAATGGGCTCTGGGCAGAACACACAATCCCCACCGGCTCCAGGTCCTGAACAGGAGCTTTCTGTCCTTACACCCTCGTGGGGGATGATGCAATTCGATCCCTATAGCGTCCTCAGCAGGGTAATCCCACTAGTTCCCATCTAGAACCCCTGGAAGCTCGGCATGCACCACCCTCACCTGGAGGTGGATGTCACCTAGTGCCCTATGGACTGGGAAGATGCAGGCTCACTCCAAGGGAGAGAAGCACACCCAATTTGTAATGATGGAGAAGCTGGCCTCAGGCTGGACAAGGCTCTGTGCACATCTACGTTAGCCAGATTCCCAGAGCCACGACCGTCTCAACAGCACAAAGGAGACCATATTTCTTTCTTTCTCTTTCTTTCTTCTTTCTTCTTTCTTCTTTCTTTTATTATTTTTAGAGACAGAGACAGTGAGAGAGAGAATCAATTTTATTTAGTTTTTCATGTGGCTTTCATTGCTCAGTCACTTCGTTGTGTACATGGTGCTGGGTTTCGAACCTGCCTCCTTGCGCGCCAGGCAAGCGCCATAACCGCTGAGCCACTGCTCCAGCCCAGGAGTCCTTATTCCTACGTGTGGTGGTTGGTCCCCAGAACAGCCATACGATGAACAGGACCGTGGCCTTGCTGTAGTTGGGGGTGCCATGCAGGTTCTTCCGGAGGCGGTGCTGAGGCTTGGGATCAGTCCTAGTGGTGGACAGATGCTCCATCTGCAGGCCAAGTCCAAGATCTGCGTTGGGCTGTTTATTGCATTTTGTTTTTAAAGAGAGAGGGAGAGGTCAGTGGTTATGGTGCTTTCCCTGGCATGAGCAAGGACACAGATCTGAACCCAGCACCACGTACACAATGAAGTGTCGAAGCAACGAAGGCCACATGAAAAACTGAATAAAATTGATTCTCTGTCTCTCTTCAAAAATTTTTTTTTAAAAAAGAAAGAAAAGAAGAGGGACAGTAAGAGAGAGAATTGTTTTTGTCTGGCCTTTGTTTCTCCAACACTTAGTTGTATATGTGGTGCTGGGGTTTGAACCCGGGTCCTCGTGCATGCCAGGCAAGCGCCGAAACCGCTGAGCCACCACTCCATGCCCTGGGCCATTTATTTTTTCTCTGTACCCACCTTTGGAAGACGGACATATTTGGCTCCTTGGCGCCTGTTTTATTGTGTTTCTTCTCTGTCTTCGTCTCTCTCTGGGTTCCCCCATTTTTTGCTGGGAGACCCTGCATGATTTTATACAGTCTCCTGGTTTTACCATCAAAACACCAACAATTGGGGCTGGAGCAGTTGCTCAGTGGTTAGAAAGCTTTTTTGGCATGCACAGGGCCCCAGGTTCGAACCCCAGCACCACATACACAACTAACTGTCAGAAAAACAAAAACCAGATGAAAAATACATAAAATTCGTTCTTTCACTTTCTCTCTCTTTAAAAACAAAACAAAAAACCCATCAATGATCCCAGAAATGTGGATCTTCAGGGTGGGTCCCTCTTCTGAATGTCGGATCTGGCCCTTGCCACCTGTCGGATCTCACGTCCCCTCATGCCTGGCTGGCTCCTCTCCGCCATCTCTCTTGCCCACCCTGTTCCTTGTGTCCCCTGCTTCACTTCCCTCCACAGTGCAAGCTCCCGTGCAAGCTCAGCGAGGATGGGATCTGTCCACGACTGTGTCCCCAACAGCCACGTGCTGAAACCTTGATCCCAGAGTTCATGCCTTCAGGACTTTCTAAGCAGGCCCTTTGGGAGGTAATCGGGATGAGACAAGGTCATGGGGTGTGGTGCCAATGACTGCATTAGCGGCTTTGTAAGAAGAGGAAGGCACAAGTGACACGCCCTGCCGTGCCCTGTTGCTCTCCAACATTTTCCTGCAGAGGGAAGGTCCTCACCAGACGCGGAGCAGATGGCAGTGCCACGCTCCCGGATTCCACCCAGGAGCAGGAGCCATACTTGGTTCTAAGCTTCAAACGCTCCCCAGTCTCTTGTATTTTGATACAACAAAGAAAAGCACTCGAGGACTCCACTTGGTGCTTAGAATAATGCTGGTCCACAGGAAGCGCTTAGTTCCCGTGAGTGGAGGGAGGTGGAGAGGAAGGAGGCTTGTCGGGTTCCGTTTGCTTCGGTACTGGACACTCAGTGCTTTCCCACTGACCTACATCTCCAGTCTTTATTTTTTTTTTTTAATTTTGAGTCAGGGTCTTTCTGAGTTGCTGAGTGTTTACTAACTTGCTGAAGCTGGCCTTGAACTTGGAATCCTCCTGCCCCAGCCTCCTGTGTTGCTGGGATTACAGGTGGGTGTCACTGTGCCAGGCTGTGTCTTCTCTCTTATATCAACAGTTTATACTGGTTTTGCTTTATGAGTCAATCTAAGACTTAAGAGGGCCGTTTAACCCGCTTTTATAGAGAAAATATTCTGGTTATCCCTCTGTCCACCTGTTTTATGCTTCACTATTTGGTCTGTGTTTGCTTTGTAGGGTGCATGTCTTACAGCTTAAGAGTTTATATCACTGTACTAGCGACTCCTTTTATATTCTATTAAAATCTGCTCGGGCTGCTATAACAAAATGCCACAGATCAGGTGGCTACAGCAACAGAAATGTATGTTCTACAGTAAGCACTGCCCGTTAACTGGTATCATTTCATTCTTATCCTCATAATAAACTTCTCTTTAATATTTTTATTGAGTTCTATTTTTTTAAGAGAGAGGGAAATGGAAAGACACAATGAGAGAAGTCAATTTTATTTAGCTTTTCATATGGCTTTCATTTTTATGGCACTTGGTGGTGCTGGGGTTCGAACCGTGTCCTCGTGCATGCTGGGCAAGCACCGTAACCACTGGGCCACCACTCCAGCCCTATTAGACCCATCTTGAACTGGCTTGTTTTTGCCTATTTTCCTCTGAGACTGGCTTCCACCTGAGCCCAGGAGAGACTGGCCCCAACTCTGCCTGTAGGAATTCAAATTCTGTGCTGTGTGGGTTCTCTCAGGCTTACCCAGTGACCCTGTAGAACCCTGACCTTGAATGTTTTCACCAGCTTCCCCTGAATGCTGCTAACCATCAATACCTGCAGCCTGAACCCCGACGCTCACACCATAGAACCCTCATTCTAAGAAGCCTTTGTCTCCAGGGGCACATCTTTGAGCTTGAACTTTGACTCATCAAATGAAGAGTTCCCTTGCTTTTCTTCTGCCTGGAAACCAGACTACAAAGTGCCCTGAACCCTGTAACACAGCTCCAGCAGTTTGCCCAACTTCTAGATTCTCTCTCTAGATGACAAAAACCTTCTTCTCTTCCTGAAGAGCCTTGATAAGCTATTAAAATTTCTTGAGTGTGGGGCTGGGGCGGTGGCTCGGCAGTTAAGGTGCTTGCCCAGCATGCGCAAGTACGTGAGTTCAAACCCCAGCACCACATACACGTGAAGTCTCCAAGCAACAAAGGCCACATGAAAAACTAAATAAAAATTGTTTAAAAAAAAAAAATTTCTTGAGTTTCAGAAATAATTGTTGATTTCCCTGAAAAAAAAAAAAAAGAAATGTGCATTCTCATAGTTTCAGATAAGGCTGCCATTGCGGTCAGTTCCTGGTGAGGGGCCCTTTTTCAGACTGCTGTCCTCCTGCTGCGTCCTCACATAGAGAAAGCAAGCTCCCTGGTGTCTCTCCTTATGAGGGCACTCGTCCCACGATAAGGGGCCCACCCTCGTGGCCTAAATACCACCCAACGTCCCCATCTTCAGATACTATGCCCTGGAGGGGGTTAGGAATTCAATACATTGCATTTTGGGGAGAACACAATTCAGTGGATAGCAAACCTATTTACAGGCAATAGAAAGAAAATTCTAAAACTTCTATTTCTTTCTCTTTTTTAAAGAGAGAGGGACAGCGAGAGAGAGATAAAATCAATTTTATTTAGTTTTCATGTGGCCTTTGATGCCCCAACACTGTTGCGTATGTGGTGCTGGGGTTCAAACCCGTGGACCTGCGCATGCCAGGCAAGTGCCATATCCATGGCTCCAGCCTCTAAATTTTCTGTGTCTTTAAGTGATACCTTTTGGCTCCTTATGAACTGCAGTGGCTTCAGAAGCGCGGACTGCCTGGAGGTTCCTGGAGGGTGTCACGTTCCTGGAGGGCATGAGCTCACTGCTGTCTTCTTCCCTGTGTCCCCTGTAATATCCGCTGTAATAACTGGGACTTGTGGAGTATTCCCTGCGTTCTGCGGGCCGCTCTAGCAAGTTAATGGAACCCGAGAAGGAGGTGTGAGCCCCTCACTCCACGGCCAGCCAGCAGCCCGGGCAAAGCAGCCTGGGGTTGCAGCTGGCATCAAGGGGAGACAGCCTGAGCCCCCAACCTGGGGCTAGGATACCTCCTGCCGGCAGAGGGTGTCACAGCTGACCCGGATTAGAGGACATCCAGCAGGTGCCTGCTGCAGGATCATTTGCTTGCTGGTGGTGGGAGGACCCCACTCCACTTGGTCACCCAAGTGTCCTGCGCAGACGGTGGTGAGAGAGCACAGGGACAAAAAGCTGTGCTCACCACCCGGGGCCTTTTGAGGACGCCAACCCAGGTCATTTTATTTCAGAAAGCTCCTTGGCTTCTCTCTTTCAGTATTTTTCCTATTCTTTTTGTTTTCCCTCCAGGAGCACAGACTCCTCGTCTGCTGCCCTTTCCGCTCTGCTTCCTTATCTTCCTGTCTGTCCTTTTGTATCTGTTCCAAAGCTTTCCCCTTCTTAGTCACTTTTCTCCACCTTCGTGAGTTTCCTCTTGCTTTCTTTTTCTGATTTCAGGCTGACTTGTTTTCAATTACGCTGCATCCAGAGAACTTACATGTCTATGATGGTTTTATTTCCACCTCTCATTTCTCTGCTTTGCCCTCAATCGCATGCTCAGCTTATTTTTTTTTAAGACAGAGAGAGGGAGAAAGTAGGATAAAGAATCAGTTTTATTTATTTTTTCATCTGATTTTTCTTTATTTTTTTTTTAAAGAGAGAGAGGGAGAGAAGAGAAAGAAAGAGTATCAATTTTATTTATTTTTTCATCTGGTCTTTGTTTCTCCGGTACTTGGTTGTGCATGGGGTGCTGGGGTTTGAACCTGGGTCTTCGTGCATGCCAGGCAAGCGCTCTGACCACTGAGCCACTGCTCCAGCCCATGATTTTTGTTTTTCCGACACTTAGCTCTGTGTGTGGTGCGGGGGTTCAAACTCGGGTACTCATGCATGCCAGGCAAGCGCCCTAACCACTGAGCCCCTGCTCCAGCCCATCATCTCATTCATTTCTTTTCAACCTTTAATTTGCGTGCTGGGGATGGGACCCAGGGCCCCATGCGTGCTAGGCAAGTGCTCTACGCTCTGCTACACACCCAGCCTGCCGTATCCTGCCTCACCATCTCCTGAGATGTGCATATCTTCCGGGTGATTATTTTTGTTTCTTTTAGTTACGTGTTTTTATTGATGTGTATCCACACATGCAATTTATAATGCTATAAAAACACAGCTCAATGAATTTTCATCCACATAACCAGCCACCAAATCAAGAAACACTACTGCTGCCCTGCATGCCTCCTCTTACGCTGGCTCTCACTTATGGCCCACCCCCACGGGTGACCGCTGTTGTTCTGACTCCTAGCACTGTTTCTTTTTTTGTCGGGGGTGGGGTGTTGCTGAGGATTGAACCCAGGTCCCAAACATATGCTAGGCAAGCACTCTCCCACAGAGCTGCATCTCCAACCCTTTTTATTTTAACACAGGATCTTGCTGAGTTGCCCAGGCTGGCCTCGAATTTGTAATTCTCCTGCCTCAGTCTCCCAAATAGCTGGGATAATAGGTGTGGGCCGCAATGCCCTGGAAGGATCTGCCCAATTTTTTTTTTTCAAAGAGAATCGATTTTATTTAGTTTTTCATGTGGTTTTTGTTGCGCCAACACTTCATTGCGTACGTGGTGCTGGGGTTCAAACCCATGTCCTGGCACACGCCAGGCAAGCGCCATAACCACCAAGCTGCTGCTCCAGCCCCTTGCTCATTCTTAATAAAAAAAGTGGACTTAGGTACTATGAATTGTTTTGCACCTGGCTTATTTTGTTTAAAATATTTTTAGGCTTCTTTCCTGTTGTTGAGTGTATCTAGTTTTTTGTTGTTGCTGCTGAATACCATTTCAGTGTAAGAACATACCACAATTTATGTACTTGGTATACTGTTGGTAGACCTCTGGGTTGTTTCCAGTGCTATAATAAGCATGTCATTTGGTGAACACATCTACGCATTTTTATTGGGTATGTGTATAGGAGTGGACCCCAGGATATATGTGGGTTAGCTTGAAAGTTTTTATTGGTGCACAGTAATTACAACAGTGGCATGTGGCATCTGGCCGTTCCCGTCTGCACTCCACGAGCAGGACAGGAGTGCTGTAGCTGCCCCCCTCCTTGCTAACTCTTGGTAGTTTCTCCTTTTAGCTCCAGTGGGTGTGGTGTGATTTGCAGGATGACTAGTGAGGTTGCTTTTTACACCCTCTTCCCCAAGAGTTAATTACTCCAGTAAGCGTGATGGCCATGCTGGCAGAACCTTCCATCTCTTTCTCCGGGACATCTGATCAAAGGCGTCACTTCATTTACGTTAGCTTTTTCCATTCTCTCTCCTTTGCACTGCAGCGCCCTTCCTCCTTTCCAACTATTATTATTTTGCAGGGTCTTACACATTCCACTGAGCTATGCCCCAGCCCTTCAATCACTATTTTAGAACAAGGCAATTCTAGACCACCTGTGTGTGAGAAGTTGATGGCCTCAAAGGGCCTGGGCCCTACCGCAGACCGTGGACACTGCTAAGACAGCCAGG
Organism: Aplodontia rufa; assembly: GCA_004027875.1. NCBI lineage: Eukaryota > Metazoa > Chordata > Mammalia > Rodentia > Aplodontiidae > Aplodontia > Aplodontia rufa. Next base: position 18,996 of record PVKS010004789.1, read on the forward strand.
TTTGTGAAAGCCAAGTCCTCTAGCTGTCACTTCTCCACTGTCAGCTGCGTTCATCGGGTGCAGCTCGTGATGCAGGGCCACCCTGCACCCTGCCCCACCTCACCCACACATTGCTTACTGCGTCCAAGCCCTGTCCCTGACCTACCTCCGTTCAGCCCCCTGGCCTTCGCTTGTCGACCTGCCGCCCGGGACTGGACAGGCGCCTCCTCCACATCTTGCTGTGCCCCACTAGGGTGCATCACTGACTTTGGACTTGCTCCACTGGCCTCCTCCAAGATGTGCAGCCATCGTCCCGCATCCCAACTTAACGTGCATGTCATGTGGCACCCTTTCCCCAGGCTCCTGTGGTCAGGGCTTGCAGATGTCTCCTGGTTTCATTTGTGCTCAAGTCCGAGTTTCTCTTCCGGTTTTCCTTGCAGCCTGTAGCTAGATCTAGAGGAGCAGCAGAGCAGGCTGCATTATTCTGGCATTTCTACACTGGAGGGCACCTACTGTGTGCTTCAACCTGTCCAACCACGCATCAGCAGGCAAGAGGCAGCTCTGATCAACAGGAAGAGAGGGAGCGATGTCCATATCCTTACCAACAGGCTGCACAGCTGACGGGTTTCAGCAGAGAAGTGTGCGGACTGCTGGAGGGGGTCCTGCGAACGCACGCGGCAGCACCGTGAGAGCCTGCTCCTGTGGGTTGAACTGGGTCCCCTTGCAAAACGTCCAAGTCCTAACTCCCAGTACCTACGATGCGACCTCTGGAAATGAGGCATTTGCAGATGGTCAGGTTAAAACGAGGTTGTTTGGGTGGGTCCTAATCCACCATGGCTAATGTCCTTATAAAAAGAGATTTGGAATATCGGCATCAAGTCCTGAAGATGGATGAACAAATGGGTTCTGAACGACAGCCTCCTTCTCGAATCTCCTTTCTTCCTCCACAGGCTTTGGCAAGTCAAGCTTGACCAGCAGTGGGCAATTTCTGTTGCAGAGAGGCTGGCCCTGACCCCCTAGGCCATTTCCCTCCTCAATGCAAGGGAGGCTGTGGGCTAAGGTGGGCATCTCTGGGAATCCAGGACACCTGGAGGTGGACAGGGACACCAGGTAGCCAGGCTTCTCAATTCCAGCTGGGAAGATAAGATCGTCCATCCAGTAACACAACAGCTGCCACGTCTGGCAACTTTGCTGTCCCATGTAGCGTGTTGAGGCAACTTGCATGTTTTGACCCACTTAATTCCCTACGGGGATCTAATAAATTAGCGGCTAGTTTGAACTGAGTTACAAATAACAGAGATCCAAATCTAAGTAGCCTAAGCAGAAAGGGGAAATGATCAGTGACAACTTCTCTCCACGCCTGTCACTTTCCTTTTTTTTTTTTTTTTAACTTGTACTGAGGATTGAACCCAAGAGCTACATCCCCAGTCCTTTATATTTTTATCTTGAGACAGGGTCTCACTAAGTTGCTGAGGGTCTTAGGCTGGCCTTAACCTTGTGATCCTCCTGCCTCAGTCTCCCAAGTCAGTGGGATTAGCAGTGTGTGCCACCGTTCCCAGCTGTCACTCTCCTTCCTACTGGTGGTCCCCCTTATCTGCACCTCAGTAATGTGGTGACACATGTCCATGAAGTTTTTTTGTGTGTTGTTTTTATTTTAAAGAGAGGGACAGTGAGAGGGGGTGAGGAACCAGTTTTATTTAGTTTTCCCCGTGACTTTCATTGCTCCAACACTTCCTTGTGTACATGGTGCTGGGGTTCACACCCGTGACCTCACGCATGCCAGGCAAGCACAGCAACCGCTGAGCCACCGCTCCAGCTACCATGAAGAGCTGTTAGCTTACATATCCTCAATTCAAGAGAACAGGTGATCTAAGCAGGAAACTTCTAGTCACAAGGTGGGACTGATCAACTTACATAATCTCAGGTGCCAAATAAGGACCACAGAACTGTGATCAGCATTGAGTTCACACTGTTATTAAAAGGAAAACTTAATGCATGGCACTAAATTATGACAGTGGGGGTGTTTCCTGAAAAGCCTGTGAGTAAAGTGTGGAGTGAGCAGGGAGACTTACCCATGCTTGTATTCCTACCTCTACCACAGGTGAGAGTGGAAGAAGATACAGTTTGCAGGGCAGAGCAGGAGTCAAGAGTGCACCGTGGGGCCGGCTTGGTGGCTTGGTGGTTGGAGCACTTGCCTGGCATGCACAAGGACCCGGGTTTAAATCCCAGCACCACATATACAACTAAGTGTTTGAAAAACAAAGGCCAGATGATTTTCTCTCTTCAAATTAAAAAAAATCTGAATGGCCACTTCACCAAAGAAAATATGCAAGCAGTGAATAAACATATGCAAGAATTATTAACGGATAGAACAGTGGTGCCATCCTTACAAAGGACGCCACTCAGATATAAAACACGTAGAACTGATGCCCAACAAGGCTGAATTTCACAAACGTCACGTCCAAGCAAGGAAGCCAGACGCCGAAGTGCTTCTGAGAATTCCATTTCCGCAGTACCCTAGAGAAGGTGGAGCTGGAGCTGCATTGACAGATTCATGTTGCCAGGAGGCAGAGGTCTGCGGAGAAGGCTGGGGACAACCTTGAGAGAGATGGGACTAATCTACAATGCAATCACAGTGGGGTCACACAGTGCAATACATTTGTCAAAATATATTGGGCATCTAGAGTCAGTGAATTTCATTTTTTTAAGAGAGAACTAATTTTACTTAGTTTTTCATGTGGCTTTCGTTGCTCTGACACTTCGTTGTGTATGTGGTGCTGGGGTTAGAACCCACACTCCTGCGCATGCCAGGCAAGTGCCATAACTGCTGAGCCATCGTTCCAGCCCTGAGTCAGTGAATCTTATTGTAGGCAAACTGCATTTCAAAAAAGCACTTGGATTAAAAAAAAAAAAAAAAGCTGGTGTGGGTGTGACAGCATACACCTGTAATCCCAGTACTTGGGAGGCTGAGGCAGGAGGATTCCAAATTTGAGACCAGCCTCAACAACTTAGCGAGGCCCAAGTAACTTAATGAGATCCTGTTTCACAGTAACAAATCAAGGGGTTGGAGTGGTGGCTCGGCAGTTACGGTGCTTGCCTGGCATGCGCAGGAATGTGGATTCGAACCCCAGCACCAGGTACACAATGAAGAATCAGAGCATTGAAAGCCACATGAAAAACTAAATAAAATTAATGCTTTTTCTCTCACTGTCCCTCTCTCTTTAAAAAACAAACAACAACAACAAAATAGGTAAATTTGTTTTGAACTAGGGATTGAAACCAGAGATGCTTCACCACTAGGCTACACATTTCTTTTTTGACTCAGGGGTCTCCCTAATTGCGGAGGCTGGTCTTGTACTTGGGATTCTCCTGCCTCAGCCTCCTGAATCTCTTGTATTGCAGGCATGTGTCACTGAGCCCGGCAAGACATGTAAGATTTCTAAGCCCTAAAAAATTCTCTATGTCCTTTAGCGGTGAATTCTTGGGCCTCACTGACCTTCAGCCTCAGGCAAATCTGCTTTCTGTCCCTGTTAAGTTAGCTTTGTTGATGTAGGACTTCACAGGAAGGGAATTACACAGGAAGTAAACTTGGGTGTCTGGCTCCTGCTTTAACGATCTCCTGCTGCTGCAGGTATCCGCCTTCTTTTGTATCTACCCTAATTGTGGGATGTTTTGGTCATCCTGTTTCAGGGCCATTACGAACACACGGTCGACGTTCAAATGCAAGCCTCTGTGTGAAGAAGGCGTTCATCTCCCTTGGGCACCTGGGAGCAGGACTGCTGGGCAGCGGTACGGACATGCTTCATCTACAAGCAACTGCCTTCCAAAGGAGCTGCGCTGCTTCAGCGCCAGGCTTGAGCTGCTCCACGTCTCCACCAGCGCGTAACGCTGCCTGGCTAATTTGGGCCTTTCTAGTGCATGTGTAGTGGCAACTCACTGTTTATTGTTGTGGCGCTGGGGATCGAATCCTGGGCATTGTGCATGCTAGGCAAGCGTCATTCTGCCACTGAGCCACCTGCCCAGCCCTTCTCACTGTAGTTTAATTTTATTTTCGTAATGACTGATGTTGAAGCTTTTTTATCTGCCATATTGTCATTTTATGATTCTGATACAGAATGTCGAGACCATATTCTGAGAAACCTTGCCTAAAACACCCACACATATCCCTGCCAGGACAGCACATTTTACAGTGATAATTTAAATGGAAAATCTAAGAGTTCCTCTCAACTTTGTAAACAATTTCAGTATACAGGAAAACTGGGGGGAAAGAAAGACAATGAACGCCCACATGCCCTCGACCCAGATCTAACTATTGTTAACATTCTGCCACCTGCTTTTTCTTTGGTACTGGGGATTGAACCCAGTGGCACTTAACCACCAAGTCACACTCCCAGCCCGTTTTATTTTTTTTATTTTGAGACAGGGTCTTGCCAAGTTGCTGAGGCTGGCTTTAAACTTGCGATCCTCCTGCCTCAGCCTCCTGAATTGTTGGGATTACAGGTGTGTGCCACTGTGCCCAGACTGCCACTTCCTCTTTATGTGACTGTAATATAAAATTGCTGAACAATTTGAAAGTAAGTGGAAGACATCCAGGAATTTGTATCAGACTTACCGGGGGAGACAATTTTATAGCAAACCAAAAATTCCTACCTCATATATCTCAATTTGGATAACCATGGGCTTCTCATCTGTGATTCTAGGCTAGATGAAGAATGCAAGCGTAAACTGAGACTCTAACACAGGGTTTTGGAAATGGGATAGTATTATATATAGCTATTCTGCTTCGTTCATTTTGCCCCACACCCTGACTTTTTATTTTTATTTTTTTAGAGAATCAATTTTATTTCGTTTTTCATTGCTCCAAGACTTCGTGGTGTATGTGGTGCTTGGGCTCGAACTTGTGTACTTGGCCATGCCAGGCAAGCAACGTAACCACTGAGCCACCACTCCAGTCCATCCCCTGACATTTTTGATGTTCCCTTCTGGTTTCTCCCAGCCGAACTGGACATGTGTCACGACGCTATGCCTTGGGCTCAGAATAAAAAAGATGTTGGCTGACTATCATGACTTCTCTTCAGCCACCGGGCATGGCTCAGCTTCCTCCTCAGTGAAATCATCACATTTGTGATGACTGAACATTGTCCCTGCTACTAACCAAAAGACTGCAAATCAAAGGAGATCATGTGGGCAAGGACATGTTGGAGGTGAAAAAGTGTCCATGCCAGGAAAAGGTGTGAGAAAAGGCTGCCTGGGGCTTCCAGGAAGGCTCCTTTGCTTTTTTTTTTTTTTTTTTTTTTTTGGCGGTGGAGGGGGACATTGCAAAGGCAAAGGCCTTGTGCATGTGAGGGAAGTCACTCCGCCCCTGAGCTGTACCTCCAGCCTGGCCTTGCTTGGAACACAGAGACAGAAGAACAGAATGGCTTCTCTTCAGGTAGCTATGTGGCTCAGGAGCCAACCCAAGGATGGAGGAGGCACGTGCAGCTCAATCATATGAGCCAATAAAAGTCCCTTCGTCACTGAAGCCTATCTGGGTCAGATTTCCTGTTAGATAACTGGTAGCAGCCACACAGGAGAGTTCTGCAATTGGAACCTGGAGAATCAGAGCAGATTCTGGTGCAGGTGCCACCTCCTGGAGCCATTAGTTCCGCCTTGTTTTTAGCCTAAATCCTACCATGCTGGTCATTAGCTTGGACTGAGCCCCAAACCTTCCACACACACATTACGGCTCTACCTGGAGAAAATGCAGGCGTCATACACAGCTCAAACACTTGCGGAGGGGCTCGAGCGGTGGCTCAGCGGTTACGGCGCTTGCCGGCAAGTGCGAGGACCCGGGTTCAAACCCCAGCACCACGTACACAACCAAGTGTCTGAGGAATGAAAGTCACGTGAAAAACTAAATAAAGATTGCTTCTCTCTTTCCCTCTCTCTCTGTCCCCTCTTTCTTTAAAAAAAAAAAGAAAAGAAAAACAAACACTTGCGGAGGCCAGCCGGCCCATCCACCTGTGGCCCCAACACCATTGCCACTGTTAGACCTCCCCACGTTGGGCTCTACCAACAAAACCCTGTTCTGTAGGGCCTCTCAGCCTTTCCAAATTCCCGAGGCAGGGAGGGATTTCCCCTGCACCCAAATAAGAACAGGCAAGAGAAAAGGAAAAAAATATTGGAAAAAGGTAACTTTATATTGCCTTATTTATACCCTAGGAAACTTTTAATAATCAAAAGGTAAAGTATAATAACATCGTGATACATACTGTCTTGTTTTCCCAGACCAAAAAAAATACGTTTTTGGAAATATTTAAGTCAGTACAGCACGCTTAGGCAGACCATGTTGTGGAGCTTCCACGCTGGCCCAGATGCTATCCTTGAGATGAGAGGCTGGTACGGGGTAGATGGAGGCACTCAGGCAGCTCAGGAACTGGGGACAAATTTCAATGGCTTACAACTGGTACAGCCATAGCAATGCAACGTCCGGGGGAGAATGTGTGCCTTCTTTAACTGTGTTATATTTTCTTGAATTTTCGAGTTTAAAAAAAAAATTTCTTATTCTAATAATTATACTTAGCACTTATCTGGGGGGAAAAAAACTTACATAATATAGATGGCCATTACCTAAAACCACTTTCTTTAAAAAGGAGAACTTACTGAAAGGCTAAAGTGTCTAATGTATGCTTGGCTTTGTAGCTCAATGGGCCAATGTTCAAAACTGTTTATTTAAAATACTCAAAAACGGAAGTTGGAGGTGAAAAAGAACTTGGAAAAGACAAAGACAAGTTAACTTTGGTTTTAGGCTTGGTTTCAGAGAGATCAAAAAAAGCAAGTCTACCAAACAGTGGAGGCTTCTGACCTTGGCTTCAGTTGATGCTGTTGACGGGGAACTATAACCTGAGAGGGTAAAAACATTCCCACGTTTTTACTTTACAGGGTCGAAAGCTTTTTGCCAAACATGACACAACTTATCCTTTCTACTGCAGTCACCAGCCACCTCAGAAGCATCAAATATTTTGTGTGCGCGCACGAGAGAGATGGGAGAGACTGAGATTTTAGGGTTCTTCTAATTCAGTGACTGGCCTGTCTCAAAGGATGATTGTTTTAAAATGTAGACTGATAATTTCTCAGCTGAAATACTGCCAGTGCCTAAACCACAGAATTGTTCTAAAGGGATTTTTTTAAACTGGAATTAATTTGTGTGAAGAACCATGCGGTTGAAGTGACCCACCAAGGAGGCATGCACCCTGGCTATCAAATCACAGACGCAGCGACAGCTAACAGACACATGCTACTTCCACAAGTATCCAATTCCAACTGCACAAACAGAATGTGAAAACATTTTAAAAGAATGCTTCAGAGCGCAACACCTAATTCTAAATATACCAACCAACTATAATGGGCCAGGTCCTTCCCTTGCACCAACCAGTTAATCCTTTTGATCCCACACCCCAAGACACCAAATCCAAAGTGCTTGTAAAGATTTAGGAGAATAAAGGAAACCACTGGGAACAAAGCAGACATACAACAATTTCTCAGCAATCAAAAGTAACAATGGGAAATGGGCCACACACACAGGCCTCTCAGATTAAAGTCTGTACAAACCAAAATGTGTGGAACTAAACGTGGCAGGAAATCTCTAGTTAATGAGGCATCATTTGGTGAAGTAGACATGTCAATGTCTCTTTTTGACATAAAGATTCGGATTATCGGGTTGGGGATATGGGTCAGTGGTAAAGCACCTGCACAGCATGCATAAGGCCCTGGGTTTGACTTTAAAGAGAAAAAATCTGATTATTACTTAGAATGGCATTCATTTCCTATTCTCTCACATTCAGAGAGGCCCATATTCCTCAGTCATATGAAATGTAATAAATTTGGGGAACCAAGGAATTATTTCTTGAAAGGTAACCTTAATTACACTTGCAGAGACTAATTTTTTTTTTTTTAAGAGAGGGACAGTGAGAGAGATACCTTTATTTAGTTTTTCATGTGGCTTTTGTTGCTCCAAGACTTCGTTGTGTACATGGTGCTGGGGTCTGAACTTGCGGTAACTGCTGAGCCACCACTCCAGCCCTTGTTAGTGTATTTTTATTCCTTAAAAGTGATAGTTGACAACTATTGTTTAAGCCACGAGTGGGTACATTATTTACTGGCAGTGCTGGGCACTGGACCCTGGGACTCACTCATGTCAGGCAAGCACTCTATCACTAAGCTACATCCCCAGCCCTTTTTAAAAAACTTATATTGAGACAGGGTCTCACTAAGATGCCCAGGCTGGCTCACACTTGGAAGTGTCCTGCCTCAGTCTCTTGAGTAGCTAGGATTAATTAAGGGATGCACCACTACACCTGGTGGCACATAGCTCTTGAATGCAGAAACTGTTAGTTTCACAGTGTTGGTTACATATTGATTTTATTCAGGTTTGTTGAATAAGAAAAACAAGAAAACAATCCCCAATTGTTTCTGCAGGTGCAGTCCTCTACAGCGGTTGTTACTGACAGCCCTGGAGCAGCAGCGCACAGGCAGCAGGTGACCCAGGCGAGCTGTTCAGTTCCTCTGCATCTTTACAAGCATACGCTTACTTCCTTTTGTGCCTTGCACAGTAAGGCACTGTTAACCACGTAACAGAAGAAATACCCACAGCAAAGAGTTCTAGTGACAATTTACTAGACAAGTTACAGTTTAATGATGGTGGTGGTGATTGTTTCTTTCATTTTATTATTAATATTTTTTACAATAAGGGTGTAGCCTTTATACTCCACACACACAAAATAAAACAAGTGCTTATTACGAAAGAGTCCCTGCCCCCACCCCCTCAGAACATCCTGAACATAGCAATATGATGGAACAGAAAAATCAAGACAAGTCTGATTTCAAAATTTCAATAAAAAAGCAAAAATATGTAATGCAACAGCTGTTCAACTTCCAACTCTAAACAGTCACCATCAAACAAATCCCAGCATTTTAAATTTCTCCAGCACACATTCCAGTACAAATGCTCTGAACTGTAATCAGCTAGTGGTTAATAATGGGAACGGAACCTTAGAACAGAAGTTATATTGCTTCCCTGACCCCTTCTCTTAGAGTTGGAGGGTACAGGTATTAGGGGATACAAAAGTCAGAGGAAGGAGAATTAAAAAGAAAAATTCCCAAAGCTGCTGTTTGAAGTAGAAAGGAAGACAACGTCTTATTTATGTTCAAAAAATTCCAAGGCAAGTAACACAATTCATTCACTATCACTCCTACTTGAAAGAATGAAGAGATCAATGTCTTATTATATAAAACTGCACTCTCAGAACTGTATTACAGGTTCACCAGAAACTATGGATGTAGTTTTAGGCTTCATCAAGGAAAACAGGTTCAGTTCAGATCCAGTTACCATACTGTACATCTGGCCTGGCTGAATGGTGCCTGGAACTGCCAACTGTCACCCTGAACAGCTGTAAACTAAACAATAGTGTGTAACTCCATAGGAAGCTTAAGGACTGAAGATATGTACACAGCTAATTAGATCTCCCCTGCTTCGCGCTCTTCAGAGCTCCTCCTGTCTTCTGATCTGCCATTAGCACTCTCATAGGACCGCTTCTTATCTTTTCGATCTCGGTCACGAGGTGATCTGTCTCTTGAACTCCTGTCTCTGTCACGTGATGCTAAGTCTTGGTCTCTGAATCTTTCTTTTGAGGATCTGAAAAATATTAATTTGAGGAGCAAAATATGTTGGGAAACCCAAAATCCAAATTAAAGAATAGGATAAATATAAAGCTGAAGAAATATGTTAGAATACATCCAAGACAGAGGAGTCAGTATACTGACAGAAAAGTGCACTATGGTGGTTGGTAAGGGCACTAAAACAAGACAGGTGGCAATAAAAGCTAAGGGGCAAAGAGCATGAGCTAACCTGGTAAGACAGTCTCAGTATCTCGGAGACAGCCGTAAAGATTCTCCAGTTCATAAACAGTGTTCAATACAAAATACATTAATAGCTTTTAGAAGTAAAAGATATCACCAAATTTATTTTAAAAAATGTAAGAGAATATGATTCCAAACTGGATGGGGGTCAGCAAATCTTTTGCTTGCTTGCTCTCTGGCCAGACAATAAATATCTGAGGTGCTGCAGGACACGCACAGTCTGTGATAGTACTATTCTTCCTTTTCTTTGTCAACTTTTAAAGAACGTCTGAAAAACCATCCATAGCTTGCTGGCTGTACAAAAACAGGATGCAGGCCTCATGTGGCCTGTAGGGAACAGTTTTGCCAACATCTAGATAAGAGAGCTACCCAATAATATGGCTTTTAAATAACCATTTAACTTTAAAAATCTGCTTTATTCCTCCTGAGTTAACTCATTAAAACCAGTATGGAAGACAAAAAGATGATCACACTATAATAAAGTTTCTTATTACCATCTCCTTTCCCATTCCCATCCTTAATAAGAAAGGTGTATAACAAAATAAGCTCATATCTGAGATTCAGAAGGAAAATCAAAGGATATTATGGGAGTAGAATAAATAAGAGTCTTCTATACTTCTCAACATCTAAAATGAATCAGTAACAAGTACTATTTATTTGGTTCTTTATAGGTGATGTGAACTTTTACGTAATTACCTCATCTAATTCATGTTCAAAATTAGGTTCTGAGGCAGTGGCAAGACCTGGATAATACTTTTTTTTTTGGGTGTGCTGGCATTTGAAACCAGGGCCTTGAGTATATTAAGCATGTGTTTGCCAAGCTAAATGGCCAGCCCTGAGTAAGGAACACTTTCAGGAAAATATAAGGTGAGGGAAAAATACTACCATACTCAGTTTTATACATACAGCTAAGGAGTGTTAAACAAAAAGGTCAAAATATTCTAGTATATCAACACTGAACATTCTACTTAAGGTTTTAATAACCATAATTTCAAAATGACATGTTAAAAAAAATAATCACACAGTTCAAATCTAGTGACTGCAAATCTACATTAGCCTTGTCCATAGCCTTTGTAGGAATGAAATATGAAGAGAGATGATAGAAATGATATCTAAGAACACTAGATGCCAGTAAGTCCTAGAGATGAAAATAATTAATGCTTTCTGAGAGATTACAATGTCCCACACAGGAGTAATTTCCATACATTATTTTATTCATACTACTAGTAATCCTAATAAAGCAAATCAATACTTACTATCTCCATTTAAGAGATGGGAAAAGAGGTGGGAAAGTTAAAATATTGGCCAAAGCTCAGGACCCAAATGTCTGCCTTTGAAGTCTGCACTGTTCATGTACGCACAGAGCAAGAGCAGAAAACTGCAAACGGTCCACACTGACCCGGCGAAAGTGTTGTCACGGAAAGGTCACAAAGTCATCTACACATATCAGAGACCAGTGCTTCAAAGCAGGGCAGGGCAACAGCAGGATGTCCAAGACTTTTAATAGGAACTTTTACGTTCAAAAATTAAATCCACATTGGTAGCAATAACTTGATGTTGAATGTAATAACAAGTTTTAAGCAATTATCTGCTGATTTTTGGTTAAAAACAATGATACTTTTAAGAGTAACTTGAATTCAAAGATGAGAACTCCTCTTGAGAAAAGCAAAACTTTTAATAGTTTTACAAAAATAAGCCTCTTTATGAACATGCTGAAAATTTTAGATGTGAGGGATATCATGTAGTATGGGGAAAAATTTCCTATACAACTTCACAAATGCAGGAAGCATCAGGGACTAAGATAACACAATCTCAGAGGAAGAGACTTCACACCCAACCCTCCCATGTCCACCACCAATAAGGACATTTAAGAGTTCACAAACACCAGAAACAACGACAGTTGGGCAGGTCAACACAAGAAATTATCTAGATTTTCCATTGCCTAGCTGCATGATTCTCAAAATATCGTGTGCAGGTTAAGACTCATGGATAATTTTTTTTTAAATGACTATTTGCAGACACTGCACTGAAGGTAGCCTAGAAATCCAGTTTCAAGAGTGTGAGAGAGTGACTTTATTGTAAGTAACTTTCCTGTTTAAATTACATCTGCCTTATTGGGGTTTGATTATCTGAACTGTTTATTTGGCATTTTCCTCATCTAAGCTTAGATCACTCACCCTATGATATGAAAGTTAGCAACTTTTAATCTGTGATCAAAAGATGTCAATCCTGTGTTCTTACACAAAAACTTCTTAGAGCAACTTAAATATGGTTGCTCAACTATGTAATATTATTTTTTACTAAGCATAATGCAGCATAAAGTATATAATTCTTACTGATTAAAGTCACCTTAAGGATTACTTAGAACAAAGTCAGAAGGTCAGAATTATAATAAAATAATGATTGAGAGCCTATTTTTTTTAAAAAAGCCTATTAAATAACTCAGCTTGTGAGTGATTTCAGGGAATGGGTAGCTGACATTAAAAAAAAAAAAAAAGGAAAAATTTTTAACACTTTTCCATGGAATGCTATATGGACGTACATGTGTAGTACTCCATGGAAAATGTGAGATTAATAAGTACTAGGCATGCAAAAAATATTCTTAAGTGTAGTTGTTAAAAAGAAAAGAAAAAAGCAATTTCGGTATGGTTTACATTCTATAGAAATTACCTGGAATAAGGGCTTCTGTGTGACCTGAGGTTTGGGGGGCTTAGTCTATATAGACTGTGAATGCTAAGCAACTCTACCACATTCTAATCCTTCATCTGCTCTCACTAAATATTCAGGTCCTTAAATATACCTAGAATATGCCTGCCCTCCTCGCACTTTGAGTTTTTTTATTATACCAAAAAGTCTTGTAGCTTCCTTAAAATTCTGAATTGGCCCTGCACCAAGCAATAGTGTATACAACAATGCATTACCTATTCTTCAGATTAAACAAGAATATACTAGAATGTGTCTGCTCTGAAAAAGTATACCATCTCAAATAAGTCTGGAAAACAGTAATTCAAACAAAGCTAAACAATTCTTTTCATGAAAGGACTTCCCAGAGTCCCTAATTTGTTAATACATACTGAAAATGTCAAGAGTATTAGTATCTAAGATTATTTGCCTGTAAAATTCCTTTTCTCAAGACACACTAAGCAGAGAAAAGCAATCACCTCTGCACATATTAGCTCCAATTTCTTACTCTGGCTCATATGTAATTCTTTTTGAACTACCCACAGAATCAGGGGGAAAAAATGTATACACCCACACACAAATGTGTACATATCACCAGGTGCAAGTTTCAAACCAGGAATCTAAACTCTAAACATAGGTAACATAGTAAACAAAGGCTGAACCACAAGGCTGCTCCACATCCGCTGCTCGGCACGTCAGTACCTCCTCTTGGATCGCTCTCTGCTCCGATCTCTAGAACTGTGACGGCTTCTCTGGTGACTACGGCTCCGGCTGCGGCTGCTGGAGCGGGACCTGTGGCGGTGGCGTTTCTCCCGAGACTTGGATCGAGTTCTCCTCTTGCGTTCTCGTGACATGGAACGAGACCGGTGTCTGCGATGCTCTCTGGACCTGGATCTACAAAAAGACAAGATCTTATTTCATTTTTAGTGTTGTCACCATTACATTTATCATTTACTAAAGCCTATTCTTTAAAGAGAAATGATTCTTTAGCAGCCTGCCTTACTGCCAGCTCTATTCTAAATCAACTCAACTCAATCCACACTAAATTGCTGTATGTTAACAACTGCACACAAGAATTTTAACTGAGGTCAGTCAGTATTACAATCAACTATTACATGTTAGGAACTGTAAAATCTAAATGCTTTATGAATTTAATTTCATACAGACTAAAAATTTTTGGACTACATTAGAAATTAAATATGTACCTGACGGACATGGACAAAAGGAAAGAGAGGCATGGGAAAGAACACTGTTCAGGATAAATCACTCTCTCTGATTTAGAAAGGTTATAACAGAAATAAGTTTTGAATGCTCACAGTACACCAAAACACAATGTGATTAAAAAAGTTTACCATTCAAGTTGCACATAATTGGGAAGAGAAAAAACATGCAAAATTCATTTTTGAGAACCCTGAATAAAGTGTTACTAACAAGTATACAGGAGCAGAGAAGGAAAAACACTTGTGTAGTCTCGACCTGGCCACTAACTAACTTGAGTGGAAGGATGGGGACGGCATGGAGAGGACAAAAATATTCCAGGGAAACAGAAGGAAGAAAGGCATATGGTTTTCATTTTTAAAATTGCTTTCAAAGTGATAGTTCTAAACTCTATGTGGTGACAGCTGCATAGCTTTAAATTTATTAAAAATCACTGATGTACAATTTAAAATGGGTAAATCTCACTTTTTACCTAAAGTGGTTTAAATTTTTTTTTAAGAAGGGGGGAAGGAGGGAGAGAGAGAGAGAGAGAAGAGAGAGAAACAATTTTTTATTTAGTTTTTCATGTCACTTTTGTTGTTCCAAGACATCGTTGTTGTGTATGTGGTGCTGGGGTTCAAACTCGCGTACTCACACATGCTGGGCAAGTGCCATAACCACCAAGCCACCGCTCCAGCCCAGTGGTTTAAATTTTTAAAGTCACTTAAAAAGATATAGCAAATTCAAAAGCACATTATTCAGATGGTATAATTTGCACAGTTTATTTTCAAATCATTATATAGTGAAGTTCAAAAGCATTCAGTTTCTGCCAACACTGCAGTCCAAGAAAGGTAAATAATGTGACCTAGCATCAACCACAGCTGAACAGAATATTTCCACAACTGAATAGCATATTTCCAAAGAGACAGAGGAAAAGAATATACAATTCATTAAATAAAAGTTTTATCAGATGATATTTTAACCACTCATATTGAGCTGTTATCAATCTTTTCTTTCAATGTATAATTTTATTCACTTTTAAAATAAAGTCTAAGCCAGGAGCAGAGGCACATACTTAGTAATCCTAATTACTAAGAAGCCTGAGACAGGAGGATCCCAAGTTTGAGGCCAGCCTGGCAACTTAAGGAGACCCTGTCTCAAAAAAGCAAAGTGGAGTCTGGGTGTGGGAGTATGCCTGTAATCCTAACAACCTGGGATACTGAGGCAGAAGGACTGCAAGTTCAAGGTCAGCCTCAGCATCTTAGCAAGGCCTTCAGCAATTTAGCGAGAACTTGTCTCAAAAATTAAAAAAATAAAAAAGGGATGGGGAGAAAGATTGCCTCTGAATTCAATCCCCAGTACCCAAAAAAGAAAAAAAAAAAAAGGTGGGGGGAGAAGAAAGAAAAAAACAAAAAAGGGCTAGAGACATGGTTCAGTGGTGCAACACCTTGGGGTTCAACCAAGTACTGCAAAACACACACCATCTGCACACAAAGTTCCTGGCCTCTAAGAGTTTATACTCTAGAAAGAGGCCTATATAGATCTGTCTAGCATAAAGAAAGTAGGGTAAAGATGGATATAGAAATGGGGTACTAGTAACTTATAAACGACAGGTACATGGGTTTGGGTGTAGCTTGGTGGTGAAGCAATTGTCTGGTATGAAAGTCCCTGGGTCAGATCTCCAGTACTGTAACAAGAAAGGCGGTGGTGGTGGGGGGTGGGGGACAAAAAGAAAAAATGTACGGAGAGGCTTTTCTGATAAGACAGCATTTAAGAAAGACTGGAAGTAGTAAGGGAATAAGCATATCAATCATCTCAGAGAAGAGCACACAGGTGCAAAGGCCCTGTGGTGGCAGAAGGCTCAGCATACTGAAGGAACTAGAAGGGACTGCATTAGCTGGAATGCACTAAGGTAGAGGGTCTTACAAGCAGGATGACCAAATACTTTACCATTCAAACCAGGAAACTCTGAACGCTCAATTATAGAGTAAAAGGGCGAGTTATTAGTAGATAACCTGAGACTCGAAATATAAGCCAGAACTATCTGAGGGCAGACTGGCCTTCATGGGCCCCCTACTTAAAGGCTACAGTAAAGACAGAAAACCTTTAGAGGATTTGATGTAGTCCATATATGTGGCTCTACCACTAAGCTATACCCCCAGGCCTCTGGAGGATTTAAACAGACGGTGGACACAACAGATTTTTCTTTTAAAGGGCTCATTCTGGCTGATTGTGAAAAAAAAGTGAAACTGAGAAGGGGTTCTGGCCAGACTCAGAAGTGAGGTGACCAGTAAAGAGACTTGTAATACTAAAGTAGAGGTGGCTTTGGACTAGACTGGTAGAAATAAAATTTCTAGCTCAAATATCTAAAATATGTTCTATGTATAAATAAATATTTTGGATATCTTTTCAACAGAAGGACTATTTTTTATTAATCAAGCAGTAAATAAGAGCATGATCCTAAGTTAACATTTCTATTTCTCATCCTGGATCTGGGAAACTCACAATATAAATTATATAACATACATGGTTCCTTTAATGTCCTTTGTTATTTTTGTGGCTTTTTCTTGTGTGTGCGCGTATGCGTGTGTGTTGTGTGTGTGTATGTGTTGTTTTGGATTTTTTACCCCCAGTAGTGGGAATTGAACCCACAGCCTCCCGTAGAGCTAGTGATTTACCACATTAATCACTGAGCTACTTCCTCAGTCCCATCCTGACCCCTTTTCTGAGATAAGGCCCTACCAAAAAAGGCCCAGGCTGACCTCAAACTTGTGATTCTTCCACCTTGGCCTCCCAAGTAGCTGGGATTATAGAGGTATGAACCACTATGCCTGGATTGTGTTTTAGTGTTTTAAGCAAAAACAGCACTGAAAGGTTCTAAAAAGTACTAAGGGGCAACTAAAACAAACAATTTTCTTCCTTCATAACTTTTCCCTCTATTTTTAGGGAGGAGTTTTTGGAAAACGGTTACTCTGAAGTTTAAGACTTAGTGTGTTTCAAAAAGATAATGAAATCTGAACAAAAGCAATAGTGAGATCTGAAAAAGAATGAGAAAGGGCATTCTAGGTGGGAATGGGTTTATATAGAAAGGCTCAATTACTGAGGGTGATAAGTGAAGAACTGAGAAAGAATGAAGTAAAACACATTTCTCTACCTTTTTCAGACTGAAAGTTTTTCTTGGTTAACTTTAAAAATTAAAAAGGCTTAATAAAAAAACATCCACCCCAAATATTAATACTGAAGATCAAAGAAAGTATCTTTCCCCTTCTTCCTAAAGTATCCCTCTGAACTTTTTTTGTGCTCAAAACACAAAGGGAAAAATAATAATCTTACAAAAGGCAAAACTGAGGTACATACTGAACAGTATTTTCTCTTAACCTACTGTGGATCTCATTCAAAAATTTATATAATCAACTTACGCCTACTTTCAACAAGTACAATAACCTTATAAAATGTTATTTACATGTACCAAATTGATTTTTAAAAATAAATATGGTTACATATTTACTTAGCATGAAAAATATTTTTAAGAAATATTTAGGAAAAATATTACTTTTTCCCTGTAATTCTAAGAGTACTGTATATAATTTTACTCTGATAAAACTAAACTGTGGTTCATCAGTATCTTTTGACCAGTTTCTCCTAAAATGACAATGTTCAAAAATGAACCACCAAAGAAACAGTGTTAGTTTATTAGCTCTCATTAACTCTTGTACAATAGTTGACTTATAAAACTACTTTTGAAAAACACAGCTTCACTATTTGTAGCTATACCTGTCTTGTATAAATACCTACCTTTTGGGATTCTTGCTATGTGACCGGGACCTAAAAAAAGAATATCTGTTTTTAGAAAAGTGACTATAAATAAACAGTGCAATGTGCTCTTAAATTCCTAGTTTTTATGTTATTTAAAAGCATATCGTGTGTACTTACGCACACATTTGTTTCCAGAATGTACCACACTACAGACTTCTCCACTTTGCCCTTAAGAATATACCCTGATGCTTGGCTAGCATGCACAAGGACATGGGTTTGAATCCCCACACCACATACACAACAGAGTGTCGGTGCAACAAAAACCACATGAAAAACTAAATAAAATTGCTTTTCTCTCTCACTGTCCCTCTCAAAAAAAAAAAAAAAAAAAAAAAAAAAAAAAAAAGAATATGCCCTGGGAGACTAAAACATAGTATATCACAACTCCTGAATTCTCTAGAAACCACTTGCTAGCCTAGAAAAGACTGTTATTTATAGCTCTATCACTTCGTTTCTGCCTTCTGAAAACTGAATAAAAATCCTATGAACTGAAATGCATTTATCTGGAGGCTACAACCTCCTACTATAATCTGTGGGACAGCCAGCGCAATTTTACATCTGTATCTTCACATGACCCGGCATACTGCTAACACTCAATATGTAAATTGTGTGTGTGCACATGGTAGGCAGGTACTTAACCAATTTGCTATACCCAACCATTTAAAATTTTTAAATTTGAGACAGGATCTTGGTAAGTTGCCAGATAGGCCTCAAACTTGTGATTCTCCTGCTAAGGCCTCTCAAGTCACTGGGATTACAGATGTGTGCCACTGTCTAGCAGATAAATTTTTTTTTAAAAATTTTTTAAGAGCAGGAGAGAAACAGTGAATCAACTTTATTTTTTCATCTGGATTTTGTTTTTCCAATACTTAATTGTTATGTGGTGCTGTGATTTGATCCCAGGTCCTCGTGTATGCTCCAGCCCTTTTTTTTTTTTTTTTAACTACTTTGACCCTTTTTATTTCTTTTTAAAATTTATTTATTTTATTCAGAATTAAATGATTGCACAATTATTATCTGGTTTCTCAGGTGACTAAAGAGTAAGCTATGTTGTCAATTCTCCCCCTACATGCCTCCCTTCCCACAGCTTCTCCCATCTCCCCTCCCCACCTACATATCTATGGTTCCCCTAGATTATGTGCCCTGTTTTGTTTTGAAAATTTCTGTTTTTGGTACCAAGGACTGACACTTAACCACTGAGCCACAACCCCAGCCCTTTTTATTTTTTATTTTGAGACAGAGTCTTGTAAGTTGCTGAGGCTAGCTTTGAACTCCTGCCTCAACCTCCATAGTTGCTAGGATTACGGGCATGTGCCAATATGCTTGGCTCAGATGTGACTTTTGACTCACCATCTCTGTGACCTGGGTAAGTTATATATCCTCCTTTAGCTTAGCCTGTCAGTATAAAAAAGAAGATAATAATATAACCCAGGGCTTTGGGAATGCTAGGCAGGGGCTTTACCCCTGAGTCACAGCCCTGGCCTCAAGGTAGTGAATTTCTTAGTACACTGCTTGGCACACAGTAAAACCTCAGTAAGTGATAAGGATTTCCCCCCCAGGTTGTCCTTTTAGCACCACAGTCAGAATCCCATCTTGTATAATTTTATACTAGCTTTTAATTTCATTTTCCATACTTAGTTACAATACTTCTCTCAAGGTCACAGAGAAAACAATTTTCAAACACTTATGAAGAAGGGTAGGGGTTACTTTTTTTTTGTACTGGGAATTTAACCCTGGGGTGTGTTACCTCTGAGTCACATCCCTTTTTATTTTTTATTTTGAGACAGGGTCTTGCTAAGTTGCTGAAGTTACAATACTCCTATGTCAGCCTCCTGAATCACTGGGATTACAGGCATGCACCACTGTACCCGGATGAAAGAGGGGTACATTTTATAATTAAGGAAAAAAAAAAGCCAGCCAGCAAGCAAAGAAGTTGGTGGTCATGTACTTTCTCATTATCTAAAAATGTGGAAAGCCCATTCCTGCAAAAAAATTTTTGTTGTCATTTGACTATCATATCTCAGCTGAATCTTAAAACTGAAAATTCCAATGTTATACAAAATGCTATTTATACTACCCTAAATATTACAATACTTGGTAATATCACAAGAATTTAGTGTACACCAAAGAATAAGGAGATAAAGGACTCAGATCAAATATATGGTAAATGGAAAAAAAATATATATATAGTAAACATATATACAAAGAAGGAAAGCAAGAGAGAAATGGGAAGACTGACTGCACTTCCCCTAAAGAAACATCATCCACACTTAGCTTTGTTCTATTTTGTCCTTTAACTGCAGAAGAATTACCAGTTAAAAGCCATTTAACACAAATGAAGTGTATTTAAAACTCCTGAGTATAATAATATGCTCAAAGTTCAAAAGAGGTTAGCATGACCTATTCACATACCACGAAGGATTTTAATTAACTTAGGCACAGCTGCTAACTCAGAGAAGGTATTTAAATTTCAGAAATATCACATGTTATGATTAAAGGAATATCACAAATTAGAAACATAAGTAAATCATTTGATGGCATGTCTGTCCATCCTGAAGTCATTTAAAGAAACTATGAACAGGAGTCACAAAGAATGTTGCCACAATGATGCTTTGCAATTTTAGTTGCCAATGGGTAAAAGTAACTCAAAAGATGTTTAAACATTATAGGATGTTACAGGATATCATCAATGAATGAATATTAGCAAAGCAATTTGTACATAATGTAACTATTATTAAATTAATGGAAGTTCATGGCTTATGGCTTATAGAACGGGGATGGGGGTGGATAAAGCTTAACATAAAATAACCAACAAAACAAAAAACTTTCAAACATTTTATCAGTTAAGTATAAAATACATAGTAAAAACATAGTTCTATGACAACCTGGCACAAAAACAGTATAATATGAAAAACAAAGGGGCTAGAAAAGGAATTTGTTATAAATCCTACAAGACCTAAAGACTTGAAGCATTTTTTTATTCACTTTTCTACACACTGAAAATCACCTTCAGTCACAGATGGGAGCCCCCCTACTGGTGACATTCAAAACTTTTTGAGCACTAATATTCTCACAAAGTTTAAGAGTTGGGAACATTTCAAATTTCGAATTGGGATACTCAACTAGTAAGGTTTATCAAAAAACAAACAAACAAACAAACAAAAAAAAAACTCCCAAATCTGATACACTTCTGGTCCCTAGCATTCTGGCTGTATACTTGCAAAAAAAATTGCCTTTCATGGTAATATTTTTAAAAAGTAAACAGTAATTTTCCATGTCCCAGAACAGATTTAAAGGCATCTAAAATCATGTTTCAATCACATATCCTTTTAGAGCAAGGAAACTTAACTTCAAATATTTAGACTATTAATCATTCCATACCTCCTCAGCTTCTCCCTTTCTTCTCTCTCCCTTTCTTCTCTTCGTTTCAGGCGCTCCTGGTTTCTTTTCTCCTGCTTCTCAGCTACAACTCTCTTAAAAAAAAATAAATGAGAAGCATATTAACTGGGTCAATTTTTAATTATCTTTACCCTAAATTTCACCATATCTGGTTACTATATAGAATAACGAAACTCAAACTGTTGAATAACGATTCATTTTGAAGTTCTGTGGGATATAATTATTAAGTTTACAAGTCTGCTTTTTAGAATCTTCCCCACTTTCATGGAAAATGTACAAAATCCCAAATGTTTTCAAGATTTCCCCATGACATTTCAAAATCACTTCAATAAAAATTTTCTCCTCTCAATGTTTCCCAGCATTGTATTTTTAATAAACATCAACCATTATAAATCACAAATACCTATTCCTTATCACTTTAAGAGAATCAATTTTATTCATTTTTTCATCTGGCCTTTGTTTCTCTGAAACTTAGTTGTGTAAGTGGTGCTGGGGTTTGAACCAGGGCCCTCACGCATACCTGGCAAGCGCTCCAACCACTAAACCACTGCTCTAGCCCCTCCTTTTCATTTCTGATATGGCAATGTCTTTTCACCTCCAACCACAATCTTGATGCTGTTTTTAAAAATGAGTAAAGTAATTAAAAGTTCTGTTGCTAAGTCTATTTCTGCAAAAATCCCAAGTAGGTGTCATATGCTAAAATGAAACCCATTTTGACACATTTTAGAAACTTGAGAATCCACCTACCTACTCAAAAAAATAGAGTGGTTAACTATATACTGCAAATATGGATACATCTGTGGGAATTTTTTTTCTTTGTGTTTTTGTTAGTTTGTTGGTACTGGGGATTGAACCCAGGGGTGCTTACCACCAAGGCACATCCCTAGCCCTTTTTGAGATAAGGTCTTGCTAAATTGCTGAGGATCTCGCTAAGTTGCAGAGGCTAGCGGCAAATGTGCAATTTTGCAATCCTCCTGCCTCAGCCTCCAAGTCACTGGGATTACAGGTATGCACCATCACACCCAATTTCCATGAGTGTTTTCTGATTCCACATTATTTTACAAGTCAATCCAGGGGCTGGAGCAGTGGCTTGGTGGTTACAGAGCTTGCTTGGCATGCACAAGTACACAAGTACGTGAGTTCAAATCCCACCACAGTCTCAGAGCAACGAAGGCCACATGAAAAGCTAAATAAAAATTGTTTCTCTCTCTCTCTCATTGTCCCTCTCTCTTTAAAAAAAAAAAAAAGAAAAAAAAAAGTTAATCCAGGCATGGTAGCATGTGCCTGTACTCCTCGTGACTCCAGACAAGACACTGTCTCAAAATAAAAAATAAGAAAAGGACGGGGAGGTAGCCCTGTGGTTAAGTGCCACTGGGTTAAATGCCTAATGCCACAAAAATAAATTAAAAAAAAAAAAAAAAAAAAGTCAAGTTATGGATCTTGGGTTAATTCCAGTGATAAAACTGAATAGAGGGCTGGAGCGGTGGCTTGGCAGTTACGGTGCTTCCCCGGGCATGCATGAGTACTCGAGTTCAAACCCCAGCACCATGTACACAATGAAGTCTCAGAGTAACGAAAGCAACATGAAAAACTAAATAAAATAATAAAATTGTTTTAAAAAAAACTGAACAGAAAGTGACTCTCCAGTGTTATCAATATTTGGTCCAGTCCTCAGCTTGTAACAAAATGTTACCATACTGTAATTCTTAAAAAACCAGTCACATCAGACAGATGAAAGGCAAACAGATGGTATCTGCTGACTCTCTGCCTTTTACCACTTCAAAATACTCTTTTTTTGCATGTACTTGCTTATTCCCTCAAATGTACTGAGGACACAAGGAAGAACTATGCTGCCTTTTCACAACATCCATATTTAATAGTCACTGTCCTTCTTTCACAAGTTATCTTAATAATTCCTTTCTCAAATGGAGGCAAGCGCATAAAACTAGAGGTTCGACAAGCTTGATATGAAGTGAATAACTACAAAATATTCCAAATACTGGGCTCCTGTTTTCCTCAATCTTCCCATAAATATTATAATATTAACATAATTATTGATTTTATTGAAAACAAGGCTAACAATTAACATTTTAGGGGATTTTGTAGAAAAGGGTTAGTTTAGAAACCAGTTTGAATAAATAGTAATTCAACACAAAATGATACCTCCCAGAATAACAGAATATTGAAAAGTCTATTTCTCAGACACCATTCATTAAGCCAGCCTGAATTTGCATTTATTTATTTTTATTTAAAAGAGAGAGAGACAGTGAGAGAGAGAGAGAGAATCAATTTTTATTTTAGTTTTTCATGTGGCCTTCGTTGCTCCCGAGACACTGTTGTGTATGCGGTGCTGGGGTTTGAACTCACATACTTGTGCTTGCCAGGCAAGCGCTATAACCACAGTCACTGCTCCAGCCCTTGAATCTCCATTTATAATCCTACACTATTCAGTATAAAGTGTTGACAGACACTATATATAAACGAATCACAACTGAAAACACTGTTCAAAAGACAACTAACTGTGGATCAAAAGAACAGTAGCAAAACAGGATAAAACCATGGATACTAATTTACCAAGGTAAAATACCTTTAATTCTTCGAGTTTCTCTCTTATTTCAATAAATCCCAGATGCAGTTTACCCCCAAAATGATCAGCCAGTCGTCTGTCATTATCATGAAGACCTAAGTAGGCAGAGCAGACTTCACAGACTCGAAGTTTTTGCTGTTGGAAACTGGAAGCTGGCATTGAATTCCGGTAAACTTCCTAAACAAAAGTGAGAAAAAAAACAATCGCATAAACTTCATTTAAAGTCGAATAAGATGATGCCAGAGATCACTGTGGAGTCTCTTGAGTCCATGCAAGATGTCTTCTCCAAATGTTGCCCCTCTTCTCATATCTCAGGGAGAGGTCTGAAGACCAGTAAAGGGATACCTTCTGGGCAAAGCAACTAGATCAAGCTCAACCAGGCTTATACTGGCTCTAGAAGAAAATTTCTATCTACATAACAAAGGGAGCAAGTCCCTGTCTACACTGGCTTAAGGTGAGCAAGACTCTCATCTACACAGAACAGGAAAGGGAATCAGAGTGGCCCGGACCTTGGAGAAGATGTCTCCTACCCTTGCCCTGCAGCCTTCCCTTTAAAAAAAGAAAGAAAGTTTGTAAAATCTTTGGAACATCACTTTTATTATACAATTTGTGAAAAACATCTCTGTTCTCCCAAAAGCATGGGAGAAAAAAATGGAGAAGAGCAGGGGGAAGTGTCCCAGGAAGAGTCCAAATGTCTCTGATGTCTCTTGTGGGTAGAAGCAGAGACTTTCACGGATCTAGATGCACTCCTGGCTAGAATCCACGCAGAGAAGCCTGAGCCAGGTTGCACATCTCACTCCTGCAGATGAGTCCATGACTCCCTGATGCTCATGCCATGATGTCAGGATTCAATGAACTCAGGGTCTTCTGACTGTCCACTGATCTGGCTGTCTCAGCGCTCACTGGAGCACTATGCTTCTGAATCTAGCACATTTCTACCGTCCTCTCACTGGCCAGCCCACAGAAGGAGGACTTCCAACCCACAGCTGCTGAGTGCAGGCAGTGATCCTCCTAGTCACCTTTTAGCCCTTGCTGTTCTCATGGACTGCCCGGTGGAGGACATGCTACTGTCTACTATGATACAGCTACTGAGGATCGTTCAGCAGTTGGGCCTGTGGAACACAGGGTCACACTGGAAGGCTACGCTGGGACCGGGGGTCCTCACATGCAGGAAGTGGAGATGAATGGCAGGAGATGAAAGGCATTTCCATCGCATCTCTGCCCTGACCACTTGGCCTTCTCAAGTCAGTTACTGCTCACAAGTGCTAGGAAAAGGCTCACTGGCACTCCTCCTTAGGCAGACACTTCGAAGGATCTGCAGGGCCTCGGAAAAGCCTAACCCACCGACACATTGGCTTCACCTGGAACAAGCAGACTTCCCCCTGGGTTACCTGGCTAGAGCATCAGGTATGTAGCCATCATCTCATCGTATTTTCAATTTGCTAATAACACCCAGGTATCGCAGGGTCATAAACAATGTCAAATACGATTGTCCTAATCGTAGCGTCCAAGTATTTAGGGAGTGGCTCACTAGAACAACTGGCTGAGTATTCCTTATGCTGGCTCAGCTCTGGGTGCACCATTATTTGCCCTACTGTGGGCTTCTGTGTGGGGTCCACTGCTAGTATTTGACTAATGAGGTTCCATGCTTCCTTAGAAATGTGTGAGGATTATCAAACTTTGCATGATCCCTTCTTCAGCTGGTTAGAAGTAGTCGCCACAAATGGAAGTCTCCCTGAGACCATAAAATACAGAAAGACACCCAGGCTCCAGACATCTACCAGGGGGTCCCTCCTATTCTTTCTACTGGATGACTTGAAGGGCAAGGTACAGGAGAGTGCTCCAGAATTTGTTCATCTCTGTCCAGCCAAAAACCTGTTCCTCAGGCAATAGGTGATGAGTTTGATGTTGTCTCTGTTATGTACCAGGATGTTATCCACCTTCAGATTTCAGTGCATGATGTCCTCTTCTTGTGGCAGCAGCACGCAGTATTAGTGATCTGCCTGAATAGTCTCCCAGCCTCCTCCTCTTGCATGCCACCAGTCTCTGGAATCCAAGGCCATAGCTGCCCTCCACCTGCATGCTCCAGAATGATGGAGATATTTTTGATGGTCTCAATGACCTGAGAAAGTTGGATCACATTTTGGTGTTCCATGGCCATCATCATATCCACTCTACATTTAGCAGAATTTTCACAGCCACCTCTGTCCCAGTTAGGAGAAGGTAGGCAAGTTTCACATGGGTGAAGCTACCCTGTCCCATGTCCTTCGGGACCAGAAAATGGTTCATGAAGGGCGTCTCATATCAGCAGCTGGACCCCTTCAACTCTGACTACTCTCACTACACATCATAAGCCAGAACACCAAATAAGGATGCTACTTTAAAAATACAAGTCAATACCAAGATGTTTACTAGCAACAAAAGGGAAAAGCAATAACTTCCAGTGGGAAAAAAAAAATAGGTCCCATCATAAAGAATGGGACAAACAAATGCCTCAACAAGATATATCACTACAGTGGCATTCCTATCAGAAACCAAACTGAGGGGCTGAACATGTAGTTCAATGGCACAGCACATGCTCAGAGCATGTGTGTCCCCGGTGTCGATCCCTAGTACAGGAACAAAAATAAGGAAGGGAAAGAGGAAGGGGGCAAGAAAAACAAGAAAAGCAAGAAAAAATCTAAAAGTGAGAAAAAGTTAAGACAAATTCAAACTACAGGACATTTTGCAAAACAACTGACCAATATTTACCAAAACTATGAAGGTTCTATTTGTCAAAGAAAGACTAGGAACAGTTCCAAATAAAAGGACACTAAAGAGGTATAACAAAATGAAAAATATGAAACTGGATTGAATCTTTAAGGATAAAGTATATTATTGGAAGGACTGATGATATGTGAATAAAGTCTATAATCAACAGTCTTGTATAAATATTAATTCTTGATTTTGATAACAATATTGTGCTTACATAACAAAATATTTTTGATTTTAGGAAATACAAATCAAATCAAAGTATTGAGGGATAAAGAAGCATCTTTTTTTCAGTACTGGGCATTGAACCCAGGGTTCCTTAACCCCTGAGCAACATTCCCAGCTCTATTTACTTTTTATTTTGACACAGGATCTTCCTATGCTGCTTTGGGCTTCCAAAAGTTGCTGAAGCTGACTTTGAAGTTGCAATTCTTATGCCTCAGCCTCCCAAACTGCTGGGATTACCAGCAAGCACCGCCACTCCCAGCTTTATTTTGAAATAGGGTCTCAACAAGTAGCTTAGAGCCACACTATGTCGCCGAAACTGGCCTCAACTTGTGATCCTCCTGCCTTGGCCTACAGAGTAGTCAGGTATCTACAGAGGCAGGTTACTATAAAGCAAACCAAATGTTAGGAACAGTGAAAACTATGGCAAAGAGTACAATACAATGCCTACCAAAGACATTTGATTTTGTATAATATATCGGATATTCCAATCAAAATAGGACTTTACAGGATATCAAATTTTGACCTGTACTGAGAAAGACTGTGAAGGCTGAGGATGTAGCTCACCAGTAAAGCACCTGCCTCGCATATATGAAACCTTGAGCTCCAATACAAAGCACCACCTTAAAAAAAAAAAAAAAAAAGAGGGGAAAGGGGAAGAAGAAAATAAAAAATGAGAGAAGGCTCCCAAGGTATTAGCAGATTAGATTGAGGTGGGAAGACAACCAAAAATACTGTAATTGCCAGGGGGTCAATGGGGTAAATGGTGTCATAGCAACCAAGAATATGCACAGTGTGTATGTGCCTCTGTGTGTAAACTGTTGAGTGACTGGCTAGTTTAATATACCAACCAGATATGAACTTACCATGGCTCCAAATAACTCAAAACAACCAAGTTTGGAACAAAACCCAACATTATGGTACACATCACTTAAACTTTTTTTTTTTTTTTTTTTTTTTTTTTAAAGAGAGAAACAACTTTATTTAGTTTTTCACATGGCCTTAGTTGCTCCAACTCTCGGTTGTGTACGTGGTGCTGGGGTTTGAACCCGGGTCCTCGTGCTTGCCAGGCAAGCGCCGAAACCACTGAGCCACTGCTCCAGCCCCACTTAAACATTTTTTAAATAAACTTGAATTCCCTTTAAAAAAAAAAAAGAGAAAGAAGAACAGTTAAAGAGAGAGAGAGAGAGAGAATCAATTTTTATTGAGTTTTTCACATGTCTTTTGTTTCTCTGACATTTAGTTGTGTACATGGGAGTTGGGGTTCGAACCCATGTACTCATGCATGCCAGGCAAGCATTGCATCCACCGAGCCACCGCTCTAGCCCCTTGAATTCTCTTTAATAACATTTTCAAAAATTCCAATCAAATATATAATAAGTACAGACACTAAGGCTTAATTACTTTTAAGAATTTACCTCTGCTTCTCTTTTCTTTGCCCGTGCTTTCTCTACTTCATCCATTACTTTCTGGGATTCTTCCACATTTCCTTCAGCTCCCAGTTGTTCCACCTTGGCTAACAATTTACCAATTTCCTCATTTAATTCATGAACACGTTCTGCCTAGAATGAAACAGAAAAGAAGATCATGAATAAACGACAGAATATTAAACTGTATAGTATTTCAGTACTGCTCAATAAAAATTTGTTGCATAATGCAATATGATCATATCTCAAATGATCTGCTGAAATACCAAGATGCACTGAGCCTGCCTACCTTCACTCAGTAAGGTCAAAGATACTAGGAATCAACAGAACTGCTACTTTCTAGCTTCTATTCAGGTATACTCCAAGTGTGAAACACTTCTTTTCTGGCAGTACTTCCCCACCCCCACCAACAACATAATATAGACTATAGTTTCCCAGACTTAACCTATGGTCTACGACTTGTCTTTGCACCAACAGTTCTTCATGGGATGTCATCCCTTACCTGCCCGGGGAATTCAACAAGATTTGATTCCTACAGTCTTTTCTGTGAAGCATATTTTTTTCTGCAAAAAATCACCACATCCCAGCTCCAATGAAACATGTCAGCATGGATGGGCATATTCTCCCTTTTCTGCTATCTTTCTGACAATTATTTTAATACATATCATATGACTTAAGATACTTATTTGAATTTCCAACTTTTGTATCTTTAATGTGCAACAAACAGTGTAAGTTTAAATAAGAGTTAAGGAAACAAACTGGTGAATATTCATACTGTAAAGCTTTGGGTGAATATAGTTTAAAAATGCTGTAGATCTAGATTACTGCTAAATCAAATTCTAACTAGAATTTTGACCAATTTCTTATTATCTATACTTAAAAACTATTTCACTCATACCTTTTTTTTTTTTTTTAAGGACAGTAAGAGAGAAAGGGAAAGAGAATAAATTTTTTATTTAGTTTTCATGTGGCTTTTGTCACTCGGATACTTCACTATGTGCATGATGCTAGGGTTTGAACCAGCATACTTGAGCATGGCAGGCAAGCACCACACCACTGAGCCACTGCTCCAGCCCCTCACTCATACCATTTTAACTGCACATGACACATGTCTTTATTTTTTGGACTGGACTGGACACTGAGCCATATTCCTAGCCCCAGCCCTTTTTATTTGATTTACTTATTTTTTTTGGACAGAGGAAGAATCAATTTTATTCTTTCATCTGGTTTGTTTCCAACACTTAGTTGTGGGGAGGGGAGAAAATCAATTTTATTTATTTTTTCATCTGCCTTTTGTTTATCCAATGCTTAAGTTATTATGTGATGCTGAGGGTTCTGAACCCAGAGTGCATGCTAGGCAAGCACTCTGCCACTGATTCAACCGCAGAGAGAAATATTCTTTTTTAAATTTTATTTTATTGAGGAGTTGAGTTTTGTACAATCATACACGCAAATGTAGTAACAGTATATGCCCCTGATCCTAATCCATTATCACCCACTCCTCACTCTTTTGACTCTTTTATATTTCCCCCTACAATAGAAGAGATACAGATGTCTGTTCAGAAACACGTAAGTGTATATACATGTATGTATGAAATCATTCATACATAGGAATAACTGCATTGAGGCTGGAGCAGTGGCTCAGTGGTTACAGAGCTTGCCTGGCATGTACAACAACATGGGTTCGAACTCCAGCACTACGTACACAATGCAGTGTTAGAGCAACAAAAGCCCCATGAAAAACTAAATAAAATTGATTATCTCTTTAAACAAAAACAGATTACAACGTAACATTATTATTTGGCTTCTGGGATAGTAAAGAGTAAGCTACATTATTGACCCCCTCCAATCCCTTCCTATCATCCCTGCCTCTCATCCCCCCTGCAACTCCCACATATCTACGGTCCCCCTAGATTATGTATAGCTTCAACTTTGGTGAGTCTAGT
Source organism: Aplodontia rufa (assembly GCA_004027875.1). Taxonomy (NCBI): domain Eukaryota; kingdom Metazoa; phylum Chordata; class Mammalia; order Rodentia; family Aplodontiidae; genus Aplodontia; species Aplodontia rufa. The sequence goes on from PVKS010004789.1 coordinate 48,902, forward strand.
ACATGAACATGACCTTCCACTCAAACCTGGGTTTAGCTCCAGCCTCCACAAATGAGGGAAAACTTTTTTTTTTTTTTGTTTAAGAGAGAGGGACAGTGAAAGAGACAGAGAAAGAAACAACTTTAGTTTTTCACATGGCCTTAGTTGCTCCAACACTTAGTTGTGTACGTGGTGCTGGGGTTTGAACCAGGGTCCTCGTGCTTGCCAGGCAAGCGCCGAAACTGCTGAGCCACCGCTCCAGCCCAAGGGAAAACATTTGGCCCTTGACTCTCTGGGTTTGGCTAACTTCGCTCAGCATGGTTTCTTCCACTGCCATCCACACCTTCAATGGACGCAATGTCATTGTTTCTAATTGCTGAGTAGAATTCCACCACAGCTTTTGGAACCATTCATCCTGTGAGGGGCATCTGGGTTAATTCATAATTCAGCTCTTCTACACTGAGCTGTTATGAACTCTGATTTCACCGTGTCACTGTAATGTGCTGATACTAGCTATTCTGGGAAAATACCCAGGAGAGGGACAGCTGGATTGTAAGGTGGATCTATCCCTAATGTTTTGAGGGATCTCTACACTACTTTCCAGAGCAGCTGTACCAGTCTGCAGTTCTACCAACAGCGTGCTAGTGTTCCGAACTCCCCACAACTCTTCCATAATCTGTTATTGTTTTTATTCTTCATCTTTGCCAATCTGGCTGGAATGAGGAGAAATCTCAACGAAGTTTTGATTTGCATTTCTCTGATTACTAGTGAATTAGAACACATTCTCATGTATTCATTAGCTTGCTTGATTTCCCCTGTTGCAAAGTTTTTGTTTAACTGTAGCCCATTTATTAACTGGATTATTCTTTTTTTTGTGATCAAGTTTGAGTTCTTTGTAAATTCTGGATATTAGTCCCCTGTCAGGACGAATCACAGGCAGGCCATGATTATCGCCCATTCTGTAGGTTCTCTCTTGACAGATATGACCAATTCCTTGGCTGAGCAAAAGCATTTTAGTTTAATGCCAACCCACTCATTGATTCTTGACTTTAATTCTTTCACTTTGGGATTCTTGTTGAGAAAGATGTTGCCTACTCCCATATGATGGAGTATTAGACATATTTCTAGTTCCTTGATTCATTGTGATTTGATTTTTGGGCAAAGTGAGAGATAAGGATTGAATTTCAGTTTTCTGTAAGTGACTGTCCAGTTTGTCCAGCACCATTTGTTGAGTAGGCTATCATTCCTCCATGTTATATTTTGACCCCCTGTGTCAAAGATCGGATAAAGATTTGGGGGTTTGCCTTGTATTCTATTCCATTGGTCTTCGTGCCTAATTTGATATTAATAACATACTGTTTTTGTTACTACAGCTCTATTTTGTGTATTCTTTTTATTGTTTTGTTGTTCTTGTTCTCCATTTCATTGATTTCAGCTCTGATCTTGATTATTGCCTGTATTCTGCTGGCTTTGGGATTAGAGTGCTCTTCCTTTTGTAGGAATTTATTTATTCTGGATGTCTCCTGATTTTTAATGTAGGCCCCCAAGTGTTGTAAATTTCCCCTTAAGAATGCTTTCATGGGAAAAGAGGAACACTGCTACACTGCTGGTGGGACTGCAAACTGGTTCAACCACTATGGAAAGCAGTGTGGAGAATCCTCAAAAAATTAAGGATGGAGCCACCTTACGACTCAGCTATCCCACTCCTGGGTACTTTCCCAAAAGAGCTAGAATCAGCATATTATAGTGATGTGGCTTCATCAATGTTTATAGCAGCTCAATTTACTATAGCTAGATTATGGAATCAACCCAGATGCCCCTCACTCGACAGAGTGGATACAAAAACTTTGGTACATATATACAATGGAATACTACTCGGCCATTAGAGAAGACGATATTATGGCTTTTGATATCAAATGGATGGAGATGGAAAGAATTATGCTAAGTGAAGTATCCCAATCTCGGAGACTCAAGGGCCAAATGTTATCTCTCATCTGTGGAAGCTAGAATACATCGGGAAGCAATATGTTAGACAGCTAAGCTAATAATAACTTCAAATTGTATGATTCTCAACGCAATAGGGAGATGACTCCCTAGGATACTTGGAGGCGTAGGGAGGGGGATGGGGGGGTGTAGGAAGAACTCCTAGGAGACTGGAGGGTGGGAATATGGGGGAATCATCTCAGAAAGAGATCTCTGTCCTCCACAAGACATTCATTTAACTCTGGGCATTCATGATATGGCATTAGCCCTGGATAACTAAGTATATATACATTGGTTCTTGAATGTTTGATATTATTTCCCCCTCAATTGTACCTCTATATCCATCTTAAAAAAAAAAAAAAAAAGAAGAAGAAGAATGCTTTCATGCTGTCCCAGAGGTTTCAACATGTTGTGTCTTCGTTCTCATTTGCTTCCAAGAATTTCTGGATTTCTGTTCTCTTGTCTTTTGGATTCATTCTTCATTTAATAGGGTGCTATTCAATCTCCACATATATGTGTATTTTGTGCCATCATTTTTGCTGTTAATTATCAGGGTCATGGAATCATGGTCTGATAGAATAATGCCTACTTTTTTATATTTGCTGAGATTTCCTGTGTGAACCAGACTATGATCTATTTTGGAGAAGGATCCATGTGCTGCTGACAAGATGATGAACTCAAGAGAATTTGGGGTGGGATATTCTTTAGATGTCTGTTATGTCTTTTTGAATGATGTAGTTCTTTACACTGGAGATCTCTTTATTATTTATTTGCTTTGCTAATCTCCTTATAGGTGACAGAGGAGTATTAAAGTCTTCCAGTATTATTGTGTTGGAGTTCATAGTGGTTTTATGTCATGGAATATTTTTTGCACATACTTGGGAGTGTTGGAATTTGCAGCATAAATATATACAATGGTTATATCTTCCTGATGTACTGTTCCCTTTACTAGGAAGTAGTGGCCTTCTTTATCTCTTCTGATTAAACTTTGGTTGAAATCTCCTGGATTGCAACATCTGCTTGCCTCCTTGGGCCATAATCCTGCTAAATGTTTTCCATCCTTTCACCCTCAATCTGGTGGATATCTTTGGATGTAGATGGATCTCCTGTAAGCAGCACACTATTGGATTGATCCAATCTGCTAATCTATGTCATTTCATTGGTATGTTGAGACCATTTACATTCAAGTGTTAGGAATAATTATGTGGCTGTGGTTCACAGTTATCATGTTTTATATGGGAGTTCTGTGCTATCTTGGTAATTTATTTGATAATATGTACTTTTATTGAATTTCCTGTTTGTGGATGTTCAGAATTGTTTGCTTGTTCTTCTATCTGGTGTTTACCTTTGAGGATTCTTTGTAATGCTGGTTTTCTGTTCATGAATGCTGCATGTTTGATCTTATCATGAAATGTTCTTACATCCCCTTTGAATCTGAAGCTAAGTTTTGCTGAGTATAGTATTCTTGACTGCAGATTGTGGTCATTCAGACATTGAAAGATCTCCTTTCAGGATGTTATTTCTAAGGTCTGAGTGCAAAACTCAGAGGTGATCCTTATTGGTCTGCCTCTGAATGTAAATTGGAATTTCTCCCTTGCAGCTTTTAATATTCTTTCTTTGACCCATTATACCCATTATACATTTTTAATATGATGTATCTCAGTGAGTTTCTCATTTGATGAGGCCTACTGGGTGTCCTAAATGCTTCCTGGATGAGCATATCTGACTCTATTCTAATATGGGGAAAATCTTACTTAACTCTTTCATTGAGAATATTCTTTATGTAATTCGTTTGCATTTCGATTTCTTCTTGTATCCCAAGTATGCTTAGATTGTTTCTTCTGATTTCATCCCAGACATTTAAAAAATTCTGCTCATGCTTTCTGAGTTTTCTTTTTCTTTGTCATCCATGCACTCAAGCTTACTCAGCCTATCCTTACTGTCAACTGTCAGAAGTTGTTTCTTGGGGCTGGAGCGGTGGCTCAGCTGTCACGGCACTTGCCTGGCATGCGCAAGTACCCGAGTTCAAACCCCAGCACCACGTACGCAACAAAGTGTCAGAGCAACAAAAGCCACATGAAAAACTAAATAAATTGATTCTCTCTCTGTCTCTCACTGTCCCCTCTTTCTTTAAAAAAAAAAAAAAAAAAAAAAAAAAAGAAGTTGTTTCTTCAAGAGCTGAGGTTCTGTTTTCTATACAAGTTAGTCTATTATTAATTCTTCCATGGTTTCTCAGATGTGATTAACTGCAGATTTTAGCCCAATTACTTTGATAATAGTGTTTCATCTCATGAGTTTTCTCACTTAGTCCCTTCATTAAATCTTCTTTTAGTTCATTCTTCCTTTTAGTAATCAGACAGTTGATAATTTTTTCTAGGTTCTCATCCCATTCCCTATCCGTGGGGTCCTTGGTTGGGGAGTTCGGGTGAATCATTTCTAGTTAGAGTACTCTTTTTTCTTTTCTTTTTTTCTTTTTTTTTAAAGAGAGAGGGACAGTCAGAGAGACAGAGAAACAAACAACCAATTTTATTTAGTTTTTCATGTGGCTTTCACTTAGTTGTGTACATGGTGCTGGGGTTTGAATTCGCGTACTTGCACATGCCAGGCAAGCGCTGTAACCGCTGAACCAGTGCTCCAGCCTTCAGAGTCCTATTTTTGAAGAGCTTCTTCTGGATCTTTGAACTGATTCCCTGTGGTGAACCAAGGGAGATCTTAAGATACTTCTCCTTGCAGATGAAGAGTGGTCAGACACCACCCAAGACAACCATCTTATTCCAGAAAACTCCTTCTGCCTGGGGCTTCGTCGTGCTGTACCTTTTGTATCTAGGCTCTAGGGAGTGGGATCTGTACCCTGGTGGGGATGCAGAACAGCCCATTGGACGGTATGACAGAGGAGATGAATCGCTGTGTCCTGGAGACTCATAGGGTGGGCCAAAACAGGCCTGCCTGTCCGCTACAATAGGACCTGAGATATTTGGTGACAGGGAGGAAAAATATAACAAGACTTGACAGGTATGCACTGTGGTTGAGCAGCTCTGGGCAGGGGCCCTCCGGGCATGCTGGGTGCCTGCAGATTAGGTACTAGAATGGGTCCACAGCAGCTGGGTAAAGGGGCTCCTACTTGGGGCTTTCCTAGGCGCCTGCCAGTTTACAACCACAGTCCTGGGCACACAGCATGGGTGGACAGCGCAGCTCCAGGCAGGGGTAGGTCCTCCACAGGACTGTCCTGGTGGCCTGTTGGCCCAGGATTTGATTCCTGGGGCTGTAGGGCAGGTGGATAGGCTGGCATATTTATTTTTGAGACTGGGTCTCACTAAATTACTCAGGGCCTCACGAAGTACCTAAGGTTGGCATTGAACTTGCAATCCTCCTGCCTCAGCCCCGCCATTTGCTGGGATTACAGGCATGCTCCACCAAACCTAGGCATAGTCTTTATTTTAATATAAAATGAGCATTTGGTCTCTTGTGTGGCCAATCACATTAGCAAAGAAGGTTTTAATATGATATGAAAATCCAATCTCAACAAACCAGTGTGCCAATCATCTTTACATCTCAAACTTCCTTCAATCCCAAACTCCTTCCCTCAAACAGATTCCCACCTCTGTTACCACTATATTCCCTCTTTACCAAAGTAGTACTTTCCTTTAAATTTCTATCACTTTTCACTACATTAATGCCCAAAGACCTTCACCCTTTCCTGTATCCCTACCTCTGCCACATTAAGTACGGAGCATTGCATTCTTACTCAAAACTTGGCCATGCAATTGTTTTGGTTACTGGAAGTACAGTAAACATGACCCAAGAAAGGTCTTGATAAACACTTCTGTGACTGGGCAAGATGCTTCTACACCCTTTTCACCATTATGAGAACAAAGCCAGGATAGCCTACTAAGCATCGCTCAGTAGCCTACAGCTGATTATAAGACACGTGACAAGAATAACAGCCCAGACAGGTTTACCCTACATTATTAAGTACAAATCAATGGGCAAAATAATGATTCATCTAAGTCATTTTGAGGTGGTATTGTTTTACAGCACTTTGGTAACATACAACACTGCATAACCAATAAAACTTGGGCTCTACCTAGCGCTTGTGGATCTCTCTTAACAATGAGATACTAGAACTCTGATAGTTCATGATGGCTATCTTAACAGTTCCTGTCTTCAGAGAACTATGACAAAAAGGCTAGCTAAAGGTAACCCTTTCCTCAAACAAAGGAAACTATTTCCCTTTGCACATACTATCTGAACCATATTTTAATTCTGTCATCTGAACTTTACCTTGGAACTCTTTCACTCTGCATTTCTGTCAAATGCACTAGATTATACTGAATGGTACAGAAGGATGTGATAAGGTATTAAGTTATCAAATCAATCCAATGAAATAAAAAGGACTTTGTTTGGATCCTGATTACAACCAACTGACTTGTAAGAAAAAAGAACATATTTGGATATCAGATAGCATTAAAGAATTATAGAATGTGATACAGTGGTTGTTTTACAAACATGCAAAATGATATGACATCTAGAATTTGCAATCATGAAATATCAGAAAATCGATGGCTTTGAAATTCAGTGATGGATCCACATACTTTTCTCCCTAATTTTTTCCTCCATACTTATCCATACTTTTGTCCCTAAGAGAGGTCAGTGAGAGAGAGAATATCAATTTTATTTAGTTTTTCACATGGCTTTTTGTTGCTCTGACACTTTGTTGTGGAGGTGGTGCTAGGATTTGAACCCTCATCCTTGCACATATCAGGCAAGCACCGCAACTGCTGAGCCACCCCTTCAGCCCCTTTTCTCTCTATTTTTGTGTGTTTTAGGAGTGAGTTGGGATGGAGTGGTTCCTCAGTGGTTAAAACGCTTGCCTGGCATGCATGAGAACCCGGGTTTGAACCCCACCCAGCACCTCATATACAACTAAGTGTCAGAGCAACCAGCTGAAAAACTAAGTAAAATTGATTCTCTCGCTTGCTTGCTCTCACTGACCCTCTCTCTTAAAAAAAAAAAAGAAAAAAAGTAGTAGTTAGTGAAGTAAAACACAAAAAATACTCAAAATTCAACATTAAAAAAAGCTAGTAATCCTATTAGAAAATGCCAAAAGATAAAAATAACACATTTTACCAAAAAGGCATAGAGATGGCAAGCATGTATGTGAAAAAACTAGTCAACTTCAGTAGTTATTAGGAATATACAAATTGAAACCACAATGTAGTATTACTACATTATTATCAGCACAGCTAAAATGAAACATGGTGACACTGTCAAATGCTAGCACAGATGTGGAGAAACTAGAACACATACACATTACTGGGAGGAATGTAAAATGGTATGCTTACTCTAAAAAAGTTTAGCAGTTGCTTTCAAAAACTAAAAATGGATTTTCATGATGACTAAGCAACTGCATTCTTGGGCATTTATTCCACATAAATGAAAATGTGTTATCTATACAAAAACCTATATACCGATGTGTAATCTAGCTTTGCTGGTATTAGCCAATAAATGGAAACAACCTAAATGTCCTTCAGTATGTGAATGGTTCAATTGTGGTATATTCATACCATGGAAAACTTCTACTCAGAAATCAAAAGGAAGGAACTATTGATGTACAACATGTGAATGAATTGCAAGGAAGTTGTGCTTAGTGACAAGACCAAAATCAAAAAGATAACTAGTGTATAATTTCATTTATGTAACATTCAAGAAATACCTAATTATAGAGATAAAGATCAGAATTAGTGGTCGCTGGGGCTGAGATACGAAGGATAATAAGGGTGTTGTTATATAGAGGGTATATGAGGAAGTCTTGTAGTGACACTATAGTTAAGTATCTTAGTTGTGGTGGTATATGCACAAATTTATACACAATAAAATGGATACAGCTATATACATACATACATACATGAAAGCATGCAAAACTGGTTAAACATGAATAAAATGTAAGGATTTAAAACATGTCCATTTCTTTGATATCATACTATAGTTGTGTAAGATTTTTATACTGAGGAAGGCAAGAGAAAGAGTACATGGAATCCTGTCTTTGCAATCTCCTGCAAATCTAATCATTTCAAAATATAAAGAAGACAAACAGGAGTAGTGGGTTGAAACTATATTTCATAACTAATGAAAGGACTGAAATTCTTACCTTTGCTGCCACTTCAGCACTTATCTCTTCTTGAGTTTCTGCTAATCTTTTCTTAGCCACTTCTGTTCTTCGATCACAATCTGCAATGAATGACTGCAGATGATCCATGGCCTACAGTGTTTAATAAAAAAAATAATTACTCCCACAAAGTTAATTTTATTCGGAAAAATCTTTGTTCAACATCTATACTTTGTTTCTTGAAATGTTAAGTGAAAACCATGGAAATTTTTGAAACTAACAAAAACAATTTCAATTATAAATCCAAAATGCCATTTGTCTTCTACCAAACTGGCAGAGTAAACATATGTAATTCCAGGAAAGATAAAGCTGTTTAAAAACCTACCACTTTCACATTTTCCTAAAGGAAACACAAACCAATTGAGCCTTTATAAAAAGACTATGTGGTATCGTAAACCCCAAAGGGGGCCTGGGGACAGCTCAGCAGTAGAGCATTTGCCTAGCACGTGTGAAGCACTAGGTTCAATCCTCAGCAATGCAAAAAAATAAACTAAAATAATGGAATTGTGCAGGCTGGAGCAGTGGCTCAGCGGTTACAGTGCTTGCCTGGCATGCAAAAGGACCCAGGGTTCAAACCCCAGTACCATGTACATAAAGAAGTGTTGTAGCAACGAAAGCCATATTAAAAACTAAATAAAACTGATTCGGGCTGGAGCGGTGGCTCAGCAGTTTCGGCGCTTGCCTGGCAAGCACGAGGACCTGGGTTCAAACCCCAGCACCACATACAAGTCTTGGAGCAACTAAGGGCATGTGAAAAACTAAATAAAGTTCTTTCTCTCTTTCTCTGTCTCTCTCACTGTCCCTCTCTCTTTAAAAAAACAAACAAAAAAAAACTGATTCTTTCTCTCTTTCACTGTACCTCTCTCTTTACAAATAAATAAATAGGAGCTGGAGCAGTGGCTCAGCAGTTATGGCATTTGCCTGGCATGTACAGGGACGTGGATTCATGTACACAACTAAGTGTCAGAGCAACGAAAGCCACATGAAAAACTAAATAAAATTGATTCTCTCTCCTCTCTCTCTCTCTCACTGTCCCTCTCCCTTCAATTAATAAACAAATAAATAAAAAGAAGCCAATTGTGTCCATCTACAACTAGAAAAAAATTTTTAGATTGATCTTAGGTTATTGTAACTTAAAAAAAAAAAATACCCTTTAAGGGACCAGGAGGAAGGGATGACAGGAAGGAATGGGCAAATACTAGGGAATTATATAGGGTAAATTATAGTGTTATATTATGTGCATGTGCAAATAGGTAACAATGAAGCCCATCATTATGTATAGCTAGCTATATGGTACCAATTAAACAAAAAAAGAAAAGAAAACCCTTAAAATATTCTCTAATTTTACTTCCAAAAATTTGTTTTAAGGAACTAACAGATTAATAATCAAAGATTTTCTTTATGTTGTTAAGAGCAGCAAAAGTTGTAAATATACTAAGTAGCCAGCCAACACTGAAATATTTTGATCTTCCATCATTAAAAGAGCTTTTGTAGGATACCTGACACAGACGAGTTTAAGATTCACTTATTAAAAAAGGCAAGTTACAAATAATATGCAGTAAGCTCTCACATTTATGAAATAGAGCAGTACAGAAAAAAAGGAAACATAACCAATCATTTAAAAATATTTCAGCAAGTTTTTTTTTTTAAAGAGAATCAATTTCTATTTAGTTTTCATGTGGCTTTCGTTGCTCCCACACTTCATTGTGTGCATGGTGCTGCAGTTCCAACCTGCAACCTTGCACATGCCAGGCAAGCAGCATAACCACTAAGCCGCCGCTCTAGCCCCTTTAACAATTTTTAATTATTTTTTTAAAATTCCACATTAAAAATGTTACAATCAGCCAGGTGCAGTTGTACACAACTGTAATCCCAGCTACCAAGGAGGCCGCAGCAAGAGGATTCCAAGTACAAAGCCAGCCTCAGCAACTTAGGGAGGCTCTGTCTCAAAATAATAAATATAAAAAGGGGCTGGGGATATGGCTTAGAGGTTGTGAGCCCCTGGGTTCAATCTTCAGTACCAAAAAGACCCCAAATATTTAGTTAAAACATTAATATTTATTCTGCCCCTAACGACTTCCTAAAATGGTCTGACATCCAACAATTCCTTCAAAGTGAATATGGACAAAGTAAAAATTTTTTCAAAGTAGTAAGCAGCATTTAAAAAGCTTACTTGTGATGATACAGTGATAGCTATTTAATTGAATTTACCTTACAGAAATCTATGTAAATTCCTTATGTTAAAATAAAGGTAGATTCCCAAAGCAGTAAGGGAAGAGACAAACTAATCAACAAATAAGTATTGGGTCAACTAACAGAGGAGCTGAACACTCTGAGCAGAATACATTCTGCAGAGTGAATAATTCAAAATGGGTCAAGGATTTAAGAGTATAAAATGAAGCTAAAAGGTACTGGGGGGCAGAAAAGAGCTCTTTTCAGAATATGGAAGGGCTTTCAAATTAATTTAAGATTTCTAGAAGAATGATAGACAACTATAAAAAATATAGTGCAAAGCCAAAAATCACCAAAATAAAACAGGAAAAATATTTGCAATATGTATCTGAGAGAAAGGATCAATTTTCATTAAATGCAAATAGTATAAATCAATGAAAATGCAGCATTCAACTTCAGCCAGTAATTCTAAAAATAGTGCACACTGTTAATTCACTAAAAAAGAAAACATAAAGCTGGGCAATGGCATACACCTATAATCCCAGAGACTCAGGAGACTGAGGCAAGAGGTCAAAAGTCAGAGGTCAGGGATTGGAGTGGTAGCTCAGCAGTTACAGTGATTGCCTGGCATGCAGAAAACAATGCAGATTCAAACCCCAGCACCGTGTACACAACAAAGTGTCAAAGCAACATGAAAAGAAAAAATAAAAAAGCACAAGCCTCCACAACTTAGCAAGTCTCAAAATAAAAAATGAACTGCAAAAGTAGCTCAGAGGCAAAGTGCACTGGATTCCAGTCCCAGTACCAAATACAAAAATCAAGCCCTAAGATTTACTCTCATTAGTATGCCTCACTTACTGCTGGTTAATATGTCTTAATGCAAATAAAATTTTAGTTACCCTATTTTTGTGCAAGCAATTCTCATATAGGGGCTGGAGCGGTGGCTCATCGGTTGTGGTGCTTGCCTGACAAGCATGAGGACGCAAGTTCAAACCCCAGCACCACATACACAACTAAGTGTCAGAGGAATGAAAGCAATTCTCATATAAAAGCAACATTTTAGGCTGAGGGTATATAGCTCAAGGTAGTACATTTGACTAGCACACAGAGCAAGGCCCTGAATCAAAGCCCCAGCTGTGCATTAAAAAAAAAAAAAAAAAAAGCAACAAAGTCAAGTCACATTTGGAACCTATTTATGTAACTAAATGGTATCTTTCATTTCTTCTGTTAATTTTTAAAAAATATTTATTTTAATACGGTGCTGAGGACGGAACCCAGCACCTCCCCCACACTAGGCAAGTGTTTTACCACTGAACTACAGGCACAGCCATTTTCTATGAGTTTTACATTTAAAATATTGTCCTTAAAAACTTCCCAGTATGGGGCTGGAACAGTGGCTCAGCACTTGGGAGTGCTTGCCTGGCATGCATGAGGAACCAAGTTCAAACCCCAACACCACATACACAGCTAAGTGTAAGAGAAACAAAGGCCAGATTAAAAAAATAAATAAAATTGATTCTTTCTCTTTCCCTCTCAAAAAAAAAAAAATCCAATATATGTGTATGTGTGTGTGTATACACAAAGATAATACAAAAAATGGATATGATTACAAAAAATTCAGGAGAGTATAAAGACAGGGCCTCCTACACACTAGAAATTAGTTGCTTACCTTTGTTGAAAGTACTATTTCCTTAACCATTATTACTTTATCAGGATGAACATGCTTAATTTTCTTCTTCTTTTGGGCTCTTTTGTTGTATTAGCAATTGAACTCAGGGTGCTCTACAAGTAAGTTTATATCCCTAGACCTTTTTATTTTTATTTTTGAGACAAAGACTTGCTAAATTACGGAGGCTGACCTCAAACTTGAGATCTTCCCACCTATTTAGCCTTTTGAGTAGCTGGGATTACAGATATGTACTACTACATTCAGTGAATGTGCTTAATTTTCAAAAGATACAAGAAATACATAACTTTTACAGACTTTCTAAAAATGCTTAGTCTCACCCTACATTTTTTGAACTGTTATTTAAAAAGTACAATTCAGTATACCCTTCTTATAACTACAAAGAGGATAAATTGCTAAGATACTGATCCATGTTTAAGATGCTTTGCTACAAAAGACAATATAACCCACTAAAGTCAAGTCACGTACATCAAGTTCAAAGAAGAAATCCTGTTCTTTAGATGCAATTTCATAATCTGCTCTTAAAGCCAGGTCGTGAACTTTCAGACATTCTCCAAGATCCATTCTCTGGGGGGAGAAAAAAATGAGAACATTAAAAGAGAGAACATTTTTTCTCCCCAAAAATTCATTTAGCCACACAGTTCTATTCTGAATATATATTGTCATACAGATACTTGGGTATGCATGGACCTTCAAAGTAAAAAAAATTTTATATACAAGCATAAAACCTGGTGTCAGAAAGTAGTTGCACCAATTCTGTCTACCAACAAAAGGGAACAGTGAACAGTTTTAAACTTAAGAACAAATAGACAAGGAAAAGCCTTAGGAATGTGAAAAAAGTTTATAGCTCCTGTGTCATAACATACTTCATTTATTCCCATAACACAGAAAGATAATCAAACTTTATTTAAAAGCAAACTAAAAGATGATGTAAATCAAACTGGTGAATTATGATCAATGTTCTTTGAAGAACACGGTTTGTCAAATAAAAATGTAGTCAAAAAACAGACTGGTAACCTTGACATAGACCCCAAACAAGACTCCATGTGAACTAATAGAGGCAATTCATCAGTAACACCCAGTGTAAATTCACAAGCATCACCAGGGAAATAAAACAGTCCTACAGAGCTAGAACCTTTCTCTACTTGGAATTCTAATATTAGACATTATTTACCAGTCCAAAGGCTTTTCTCATATCTAAGACAAAATCCTTAAAACTCTATCCATTTTTCCATGTATACAGGAAACTGACAAGAATCTTCATAAAATCCTTTTGGGGGAAAAAAATGGGTAAGATGCAAAGATAATTACATATGCAATTAATGGGTGATCAAAGCAAAGCAGAAACTTTCAAACTGGAGGTATGTAATAATTCCCACCTCCAGAACATTTAACAGTCTCTGGAAGATTAGTAAAAAGGCAGGACAATGATCCAAAACAGAACAGAAAATATTCCTTTTGGGGCTGCAACGGTGGCTCAGTGGTTACTGTCCTTGCCTTGCAAGCACAAGGACCCAGGTTGAAACCTCAGCACCATGTACACAACTAAGTGCTGGAGCAACAAAACAAGATGAAAAACTAAATAAAATTCTCTTAAAATAAAAGTGTACATATATGTGTATGTATATACACACATACACATACATTCCTTTTATTACTGTTACATTAAACAATACATAAAGTAAAAGTACAACACAACTCTGATAGCAGTAAAATAATTTTAATTAATAACCAAGTACCCACTAACGGATATAGTCAGACATACTCAGTGACTTCATGAAGTCTGTATTCTAGAATTAAATAATAACATTAAAACCTATAAACAAAGGAGATCTAATAAAGTAGTAAAGCTTCCTATTATTACGGGGGGCTACTTGGGATGTGGTGGTAGAGATTTTTCTGAAGAGGATACATTTAAACCAGATCTACCATATTTCATCACATAATGGTCACTACTGCGTAACTGTTAACACCATTTTCTCAATCCAAGAATTGGTTTATAACCTTTCCTCATATAATCAGTGCATGGTATAATTCTACTCGTCACACTGCTTAAAAGATAAACAACAGCAATGGATTCCACCAGTGGCTCATGGATGCACATATGTCTTGCAGCACACTGCAAGATGTGAGCCTAGAATTCTCAGCATGCACACAGTCAGTATACTTCCAAAAAGCCACCCTACATGGCTTGTTCAGCAGCAGGACCAATAGTAAACACATCTTACATGAGTGGCACTGAGAGCAGGCGTGTCAAAGAAACCAGTGAAAGTGGTGCAGAATCTTCACTTCAAATTTTCAAGTCCATACTTCAATACACTGTAGTAAATTTTTTCAAGTGTAATATTTAGACTATAATGCACAAGTCAATAACAACTAATGTGTTAACTTCTGTTTTTCAGACTGGAAATATATTCACTAAACTATCACAAAGAAACAATGTGCGTCAATTTAGACTATTCAATTTTAACATATATTCACAAGTATTCCATGCATCCTAATCCTCCACCATGGACAGTTAAATAATTATTTTTAAGAACTACAGGCACAATTTAAAAAAACAACTTCACATAATGGCAACACCCCACTTCTTGCAAGCGAAACTTGCATAAAATCTGTGACAATCATGTAGTGAATGAAACACAGCAAAGGGTTTTGAGAAGCAAAGTAACCTTAGAAAAACCAAGAATGCTTCAAAATTTACAGAGGATTTAGAAGGGAAATAATTCTTTCAAATCTTTTTTAAAGAAATATGGCTAGTTAGTATCAATCATAGGGAAGTTTCTACTAACAGGGAACTGGACTAGAGTATCCACAGCACACAATTCTGAGCCTCACCTTAACAGGTAATGATACTGTCTACAAAACTTTTTTGTCAAAAACTTGGATATGAATGAAACAGATAAAAATCAAGATGTGAAACTAATCATTAATCATTCAGAGAACTTATTAAGAAGCAAAAATAAGTTTGTTTTTTTATGGCTCCAAGGGACTACAGAAAAGTTTAAATTCCTGATGGGGGCAATGGGGGATAGAAAAAGCTTCTTCAGAATTACTGAGTTAGTTTTGACCATCATCTATCTAGTATATTGAAGGGGGAAAAATAAAATCAACCATGTAGCATTTATACTTATTCTCAACTCTGGGATTTTTATGACTATTTTTTTAAAAAAGTGTTTCTCTATAAAACTATATTATACCCAATTCTTAATTACATAAAGGAAAAGTATAAATAGTGCCCCCAAAGTTTTTCTGAAAGTAATAAAGAATTCTCACTGTGATAACAAAAGTCCTCATCACCCTAACAGTTCTAAACTACTACTATACTGAACATGCTCAAAATTTTCCAGGCCCGAATGCTTACAACCACTATTAGTCTATAATTTTAACAATTCAAGGAGTTTCCCAGTGACAATAAGTGGCAACTTGCAAACGGGATATGGAGAAATTAAAAGCTGCTCATTAAGCAACATTAAGAAAAAGCAGTAGAAAAAGGGTTAATACTTTTTTTTTTTTAAAGACGGGAAGAATGAGAGAAAGAATCAACTTCATTTAGTTTTTCACTGCTCCCACACTTAGTTGTGTATGTGGTGCTGGGGTTTGAATTCAGGTCCTTCTGCATGCCAGGCAAAGTGTTAATACTCTTAAAAATTAAAAAACAAAACAAAACAAAAAACACAAAAACTCCCAGAAAAAAAGACAGGAATTAAAGAAGATAATGGCAAAAGGACAATGGCTGGCTGGAGCAGTGGCTCAGGTAGTTATGGTGCTTGCCTGGCATGTGCAAGGCTGTGGGTTCGAATCACACCACAACATATTTCTACAAGCTATCATTTCATAAAATGCAAGATGTCACAGTCAAAATTGGTTCTCAACCTGAAGAGCATACAACACACCCATGAGGGTTTTAGACACAGGCCCAAGTCCTACCTCCTCAAAACTGAACTACAGGGACTGGAAGAGCAGCTCAGCAGTTGGAGCACTTGCCTGGCATGTGTGAGGAGCCAGGTCCACACTCCAGCACCACATACACAACTAAGTGTCAGAGAAACAAAGTCCAGATGAAAAAATAAAATTCATTCTCTCCATCTTAAAAAAAAAAAAAAAAGACTGCAGAAGCACTCACTAACCCACTGTCATTCCCACTCCTTGAGCAGAAGAATGACTTGCTTGTGGGTACTCATTAAAAACCTGCTTAGACGGATTCTTCATCTAACATCTCTTCCGCTTTACCATGCTGGCTCCAATATTTTACTAACTTCAGTATTTTTCAGTAAGTCATCTCTCATAGCATGTGAAAAAGATCTGCAGAGCAGATATCCAAAGGTGCCCTTTACCAGTTATGCCCCTTATCTTTATACTCTGACTCTGTTTTCAATCTGTTCTCACCAAAAAAATGTGAAAATAAATGCCTCACTGTGTTTAACCTAAACGGCTCTATTTCCATCAGGTTCTATGACACACAACTAAAAGAACAAAAGCAATTATATGGTTCAAGAACAAAATGAACAGAGGCTGGACCGGTGGCTCAGCGGTTATGGCACTTGACTGGCAGGCACGAGTATGCGAGTTCGAACCCCAGCACTACATGTACAAAAAAGTGTCAGAGCAACAAAAGCCACGTGAAAAATTAAGTAAAACTGATTCTCTCTCTCCCACTGTCCCTCTCTCTTTAGAAAATGAGTAGAATATCTGGCAAAAGAAGAGTTGGAGACGTATGCCTCGGAGGGATACATGGGCAGGGAAAAATTTATTAGCTCATTCAAATGTGAGCTCCACAAGGAAGATTCTCATCTGTCTAATCTACTATGTACCTTTATCCAGGACACAGGAATCCTTTAAAAAAATCTGAATGGGGGCTGGAGCGGTGGCTCAGCAGTTTCGGTGCTTGCCTGGCAAGCACGAGGACCCGGGTTCAAACCCCAGCACCATGTACACAACTAAGTGTTGGAGCAACTAAAGCCATGTGAAAAACTAAATAAAGTTGTTTCTCTCTTTCTCTGCCAAAAAAATAAATAAATAAATAAAAATAAAAAAAATAAAAAAAATCTGAATGAACCAACCTAGGAAAAGGCAGAGAACATTTGACACAGGGCAGTGGACAAGCAAAGATGCTCAAGAAACATCCCAGGAAAAAACTGGTCTGAGCTTCTGGCAGGTAAGGAGGGCATCTTAGCCTCTCCTTCAACTCTTCTGCTTCTTAAATATTTTGAAATAATCTTTGTTCTCCTCTGCATTCTTCTCTTCCAAAAAGTACATTATTGAGACTTATTAGTATCTTTAGCCATTTGATCTTACAGCTTTACTGTCTAGTCTGTCTATGCACAGAAACTTGGGGTGCGAAACCCTAGGAGAGAGGGTCTAGCTATCTTAAAGGAAGCTGCTAGGAATGGAATATCTTCTGTGCTCATCTCTTCAGGGACCTAGCAGGGCAACAGGTGAGCAAGGTAGATTTTCAGAATTCTAGACACCAGTCATCTCTTTTCCTCTGTCCATACCAACACAACTAAGCATCTACACTGGAAGGGAGCCAAGCATGTGAGTATTATTTAAAATTTAAAAAACAAACAAAGCCAAAGAACCCTCTAACAACTACATGCCACTGTAAAAGTGAGTAAAAGGGAAAACATGCCTTGATTAACATTCTCCATATAATTAAAATAATCACTACAGAGGGAATCTTGATAGAACCACTCCATGAGCAACTATACCAATCCTTCAGAGCCTTTGCGAGACCAATTCTGACTGAGACCATCACTAACAGTGCAACGGTGCTGAACACCAAGGGCTCAGACAATGTTGCTCCTGCTGCACCTGATTCTTTTTCTTAAATAAGAAATTAAACAAAATAAAATGTTTAGTAAGATTTTTGAATTTCAAATGTCTATGATCAAAGCCGTAAGAGCTTCAATTTTAAAAATTACAAGAAGTAACTTACTTTTAATTAAATTCCAAGTTTATTCTTGGCATATAAACAGATGATATAGATAAAAAGGGCTGGGGATGTAGCTCAGTTGACAAGTGTCCCGAAGTTCAATCCCCAATACTTGGGGGGCGGGGGTGTACGATATGTTCCAGGAGGTAATCCCTAGAATTATGGAAGCTGAGGCAGGAGAATCACAAGTTTGAGGCCCGGCTCAGCAACTTACCAAGACCAAGACTCAAAAAATTAAAAGGGCTAGCAATGTACCTCAGTGATAAAGCACTCGGGGATTCAATCCCCAGCATGAAAAAAAAGAAAAGAGATGGTCTAAGTGGGCAAAGGAAAAGATGGAAAAGAGATATATAATAAAATAGCATTTTTGTGATTCTGAAATATTTTTCTTTTCCAGGGCTGAGGATCGACCTTGGGGCCTTGTGCGTGCTAGGCAAGCACTCTGCCACTGAGCTAAGTCCCCAACCCCTTTGAAATACATATTGCCCTAAGGTTTGTCTGTCTGAACTTTCTGCTATGGTTGAATTATATGCAATAAGCTTGTATTAGTATTAAAATTTTTAAAAAATCAATGAGGCTATTTTTAATTTTAAAGGAAAGAATTTAATTAAAATGAAAAGAAGCACATGCAGCTCATACATCAAAATCAATCAATAGAAATGACACTAGTAGAGAAAATCAAAGCACTGGTTTGTAAATTAATGGCAGTAGTCTGCTAATGAATAGAAGAGTGATATAAAATAGACACTGTAGCAGTTCCAAGTAATTATAAAAATACTTGCTTTGCTAGACTACATTTGCTCAATTTATGAGTTAGATCCTGAGCAGAATAACAATATAAAAATAAAAGTGCTGCTATTAAGGAATTTATATTCTCAATGAAGAAAGACATTAAAACAACTAAAATGTACACAAAGTATAAAGATTTTATGGCCATACAATACATGAAAAAGAGAAATAAAGACTATTAATGTATTAAGAGTCATTGATAAAATAATATGCAGAAACACCGTATTATAAAATATTACGCAGGGGCTGGAGCGGTGGCTCAGCAATTACAGCACCTGCCCAGCATGCGCAAGTACACAGGTTCAAACCCCAGCACCACGTACACAACTAAATGTCAGAGCAACGAAAGTCATGTGAAAAACTCAATAAACATTGATTCTCTCTATTCTCTCTCTCTCATTGTCCTTCTCTCTTTAGAAATAAAATATTATGCAAGCTTTTTTCAAAAACGTTTGACAATTGATATGGAAATTGAAACATAAATGCCATTAGTTAAAACACTTATAAATGCATATAAAGAAATGGAAATAGTACACTAAATTGTTGATATAGGAAATCGTACACTAAATTGTTGATATATCTAGATCTGAGATGAGGTGCAAGAGGAAACATTCATGTTTTATGCTTTATCCTTTACACTTGAGGACCATGTCACGATGTATGAAATAAGCTGGACTGGGCACTGGACTCAGTCAAAACAACTCTGTTCACCTCTTATAACCTGTCTGACCCTGAAAAAACTTATTCAGTCTCCCTGAACTTCTTTTCCAGAGTACTTCCAGATTGCTGCATGGATCAAATACAATGCTTAAGCACTTTGTCAAACTACTTACTTTTGCTTTATGACTACGCTAAAGAAAGAGGACAGTCTTTCTTCATGACTATTACATATGAAAGACCCATGAAAATCATTCACCCACCACATAAGGGACACTCCATATTTTGTTATGTAATATCATACAATTTGTTGAATGAAGAACATATTTTCTTGGCTCATCTTACATACTTCTAACACTACTCTTTGTGTGTGTGTAAAGTTAGAGCCAGAGAGAGCGATGATGAGGAGAGGGAGAAAGAGAATCCATTTTATTTATTTCTCCATCTAGTTATAATATTCCCAACGCTTAGTTGTATATGTGGTACTGGGATTCCAACCCATGTCCTTCTGCATGCCAGGCAAGCACTCTACTGCTGAGCTACAATGCTAGCCCCTTCCTTTTTTTATTTTTCTTTTTTGGTACTATGGATTATACCCATGGGCACTTAACCACTGAGCAACATCACCAGCCTTTGTTCTGGAGACAGGGTCTCACTGAGTTGCTTAGGGTCTTGCTTACCTGTTATCATCCTATCTCAGCTTCCCTAACCGCTGGCATGCACCACTACACCCATCTAATACTACTATTCTAAAGGAATTCATGAAGGATAGCTATTCTATTTCTTAGCACCACGTTTAAGAGGTTTCTAGGAAAAAGTAAAGATGATTTACATAGAAAAAGAGCAAGATGTAGCCTGAACAAATGTCTCAAGGAGAGTAAATCATTTCCCATCTAGAGGATGAAAAGCAGTAGTTTAAATAAAACCAGATGGTAACTAATAGAGAATAGGTGAAAATAATATTGGAAAATAAGATACAGGATTACACTGGCCTAGAGGCCACCTGTTTGCAAAATCTGACTGTATTATTCAAAATTCTGAAAATAAGACAATGGTAGAATTTACCCTGTAGGTAAGAAAGAATGCTTGAATATTTGGAAAAAAGTATGACATAATAAAATCTGTATTTTAGAAGCATTCACACTACCAGATGGGTTGACAAGAGACCAAGGGCAGAAGAGGCCTATTACCACAAACCAGGAATAAAGCCTTTAGGATAAAAATAAGGGCAAAAATGAAGGAGGTGATGGAAGTAAACTAGAGAGTTTAAGAAAAATAAAAGGATTTTAAAGATGAGAGGATCTCTGAAATCATCAATTCCAATGTTACCTTCCTACAAATATGGAAATAAAAAGTTCCAAAGTTCACATGACTAGTAGGAGCAGAGTATAAATCTGAATAAAATTTTGTGTGTGTGTGTGTGTGTGTGTGTGAAGGGGGGGAGGGAGACAGACAGACAGACGAAGACAGAGTCAATTTTATTTATTTTTTCATTTGGTTTTGTTTCTCCAACACTTAGCTGTGTATGTGGCACTGCTGGGTTTTTGTGCATGCCAGGCAAGTGCTCTACCACTGAGCCACTGCTCCAACCCCGAACAGAATTTTTTTTTAAGAGAGAAGGACAATGAGAGAGAGAATATATCAATTTTTATTGAGTTTTTCACAGTCTTCATTGCTCTGCACTTCCCTGTGTATGTGGGTGCTAGGGTTTGAACCCGCATACTTGCACATGCTGGGCAAGCATTGTTAACCACGAGCCACTGCCCCAGCCCCCCAAAAAGATTTAATATAGCTTAGCATTCTTTCAATAATACAGTGACTCTCAATTAACAGTTTTGTTTTGTTTTAAGAGAGCAGGACAGTGAGAGGGAGAGAGATAAAGAAACAATTTTTATTTAGTTTTTCATGTGGCTTTTGTTGCTCTGAGACTTCACTATGTGTGTGGTGCTGGGGTTTGAACTCACATACTCACACATGCCAGGCAAGAGCCATAACCAATGAGCCACCCACCGGTCCAGCTCTCAATCAAAGGTTTTTAAGTAGAAAAGAAGTATGGAGAGGCAAAAAGTCAGGGATCTTTTAAAGGTTCAGATTATTTCAAGCATGAGAACAACAATGTCACTAAGGGAGCTGACTGAAGCAAATGGCAGAAATGATTTGTGAAGTAAAAATGTCTGGTTTTTGGACATGCTGACTCTGACATAACTGCAAGAAATCAAAGTAGCAGTGTCTGGTATGATACAAATATGTCTACATTTACTACAGGCTCTCTGTATCCAAATGTTTTTCAGGCAGAAAATTTTACATTTTTCTCCTTGGAGTAATAGCACGCATTTTTCTAGGAGACCCTCTTTATCAAATTATATAAAAACATGGAGTCTGATTTCCCTAAGTCAATTCATTAACAGGAAATACTGAAAGCATTTCTAACGAGCAGCAGTACCTGCAAGGTTATAGCAGATTATACTGGAGCAGAAGGGCAAGTAAGAATGCTTGTGAATAATGATATAAATTCCCATAAAATGTAACTTAAGCTGGGCACAGTGGCACACACTTGTAGTCCTACTTACTCAAGAGGTGGAGGCAGGAGTAATGCAAAATACAGGCCAGCCCTGGGCAACTCAGTTTAACATGTGAATCCCTCCATCTACCACTCTGATGCCAATACATTCATCTTTTTTTTTCCTTTTTGGTACTGGGGAATGAACCCAGGGGAACTCTACCACTGAAATACATCCCCAACCTTTTTAATTTTTCTTTAGAGCTAGGATGTTGTTAAGTTGCCCAGGTTGATCATGAACTTGCAATCCTCCTGCTTTGTCTATCAGGTAGGATTAGAGGGGTGTTAATGGTGGCTCAGCAGATACAGTGCTTGCCTGGCATGCATGGAGAAGTGAGCTCAAACCCCAGCACCACATACACAATAAAGAATCAGAACAATGAAAGCCATGTTAAAAATTAAATAAAACTGATTCTCTCTGCCACTGTCCCTCTCTTTAGAAAATAAATAAATAAATACATACATGCATGCATACATGCATGCTGGGGATGAGGCTCAGTGGTTAAGCGACCCTGGGTTCAATCTCTGGTACATTAAAAAAAAAAGAATGAATGTTAATCCAGCACCATTCTCAAAGAGATGAAACAATAAATTACTTCTTAAAGGAAATTTTTTAACTTTTACATTTAAACTAATTTATCAAAGTTAAACTTTTTTGTGAGTGTGGTAATAGGAATTGAATACAAGGACCACATTCTGCTACTGAGTTGCATTGCTAGTCCCTTTTATGTTTTATTTTTGTAGGCCTCTAACTTGCAAATCTTCCTGTCTCCCACACGGCTGGAAATACAGGCATGTAACATGGCACCTGCTCTCACTAGTTTTTCTTTTTAAAAAGAAAGTCAGTTTTTTATTTATTTCTTCATCTGGCTTTTGTTTTCCCTACACTTAGTTGTGTATGCGGATCTGGGGTTTGAATCCAGGTCCTCTCACACATGCTAGGCAAGCGGTCTACCGATGAACCACTTCTCCAGCTCCTAACACTGATTTTATTTGCTGATGATGACTTCAGAAATAACATTTCCCCAGTTACTCAGGAGGAAAAGAAAATCACAAGTTCAAAATCAGCCTCAACAACTTAATGAAAGTCTGTCTCAAAATAAAAAAATAAAATATAAAAAGGACCAAGAATGTAGCTCAGTGGGAATGTACTCCTGGGTTCAATCCCCAGTACCACAAAGATTTTTTTTCCTTAAATAAAAAAAAAAAAAAAAAAAAAAAAAAGCAGCGAATTCTCCTTGCTTTCTCCATTCGGTACTCATTAATCTGATCCTTCTCACCCCTTTCTATTTCTTCCTCTGCCTAACTACAATAAATTTCATCACTCCAACACTATCAAGAGGAAAAAACTTTAAAACACATCTAAGCTTGGAACTTTTACAAATTGTATTATTAAAATATATCAACAGATACACCACTATTTTTTATACTACAGACCAAAAAAGTTATAGGATAATATATATCTGAAATGTTTTAATTACATGTCAGAGTAAAACTAAATGCTTTCTAAAGTTCCCTTAATGAGTACAGATCATAAAACTTTTAAAAGGGGTCTTACTAAGTCATTTATTTGGTCTTGCTCACTGCGCTCCTCTTTTTTTTTTTTTTTTTAAGAGAGTGAGTGAGTGAGAAACAGAGAATAAATTTTATTCATCTGGCCTTTGTTTCTCTGACACTTAGTTGTGTAAATGGTGCTGTGGTTCAAACCTGGGTCCTGATGCTGCCAGGCAAGTGCTCCAACCACTGAGCCACCACACCAACCCTACACTCATCACATTTTAAAACATATTCCTATCGATGGAGAATCTGTAAATGTGCTTAATGTTTGTGGTTAATTACCTGTACATAAAAAATTTTTGGCCCAAGATTTTTTTTACCGTGTTTGTTCAATTCTGTGTTCAAGGATGTATAGCTTCCAAATGGTACATCTATAACTCCATCCTCCCTTTTCAATGAATTGCCTCAAAGAACACATTAGTTTCCTCACTGTAACAATGAAATTTAAAAGTTAGACAAATCCCTTAAAAAGATGGGGTTGGAGTGGTGGCTCACCGGTTGGAGAACTTGCCTTGCAAGGGTGAGAACCCAGGTCCAAATCCCAGCATCACATACACAACAAAGTGTCTGGGAAGCAAGGGCCAGATGAAACTAAAAATAAAACTGACTCTTTCTGACCCTTAAAAAAAAAAAAAATCCAGAGAAAACAGGGTCCGTATTCCCAGCTACTCAGGAAACTAAGGCAGGAGGATCACTAGTTCAAAGCCAGTCCCAGCAAATCAGTGAGACCCACCCTGCCTCAAAGAGCAACTAACTATGGTTCAAGGAAAACAAAGAATAATCCTGATTGTTAGGTAACAAGCATTTACTGGGAATCACTGTTCAGAAAAACAAACATGATCATGAACTGTAGTAACCAAGTACTACACTATGAAAACGACTGTGAGTCAACAAGAATTTCAGACCTCCTGCCTTGTTTTGAAATAACTGGTCACTGCTACTTTCTGTGTTCTATCAACAGTCGATATGATAGGTCCAAGATTTAAGATTTGTGAAAGAAGGAAGGGAGGGAAGGGACAAAAAAAATAAAAGTGACTATAATTAAACAAGGTAGACCACAAGTAAAGGATTTAATGAAGGTGACTGATAAATGGAAGTGTACTATACAACTCTTTATTTTTATTTATGTTTGAAAAAATAAATGGTTTTCTCTGGGGATTAGACCCAGGGGAGATTTACCACTAAGGAATGTTCCCAGCCCTTCACATTTATGTATTTTTTAATTTTGCCACAGGGTCTCTCACTAAGCTGCTAAGGAGGGCCTCAAACTTACAGTCCTCCTTAGCCTCCTGACTATGCATCTGCAACAACACCAAGCTGAAAAATTTTATTAAGTAAGTCAAAACTGATTCCTCAGACTGACTCCATAGTACAGAATAAGAATTTTTTTAAAAATTAAGTTGGATTCAAAAAAGTAAGACATCAGCTGGCTAGGGAGGCTGAGTAGGAGGATCGCCAAGTTCAAAGCCAGCCTCAACAACTTAGTGAAACCCTGCCTTGAAATAAAAAATTAAAAGGGCAGGGGATATGGATCAGTGGCAAAGCGCCTTTGGATTCAATCCCTGGTAGCTCCCCCACCCTAAAAAAAAAAAGACATAAATATTACATTAATCCACATAACAGACAAATATGCTGACAACCTCAACCAGAGACAAAGATTAAATGAAAACAAGATTGCAATACCCATGGTATCTCTGGGTCACCCCCCAAAAAAAAAAAAAAAATCACTTCAGTAAGCCTGAAGTATATTAAGCTATTTAAATAAGTAAAATGAATGACGAGTCTCAAAGGCTGAGGCAGGAGGACTGCCAAGTTTGAGGCCAGCCTCAGCAATCTGGCAAGATGTGTCTGATTTCACAATAAAAAATAAAGAGGGCTGAGGATGTGGCTCAATGGTAAAGCACTCCTGCCCTGAGTTCAAGTCTCAATACAAAAAACAACAACATCAAAAAATCGAGGCTGGAGGAATGGCTCAGAAGTAGAGAATCAGGGGGTTGGGGATTTAGCTCAGTGGCAAAGCGCTTGCCTAGCACACGCAAGGCCCGAGTTCGATCCTCAGCCCGGAAAGAAAAAATAAAGCAGAGAATGTGCCTGGCATGCATGAGGACCTGAGTTTGAACCCTAATACCACATACATAACTAAGTGTCAGAAAAATCAAAAACCAGGGCTGGAGTGGTAGCTCAGCGGTTTCGGTGCTTGCCTGGCGAGCGTGAGGACCTGAGTTCAAACCCCAGCACCATGTACACGGCTAAGTGTAGGAGCAACGAAGGCCATGTGAAAATTAAATAAAGTTGATTCTCTCTTTAAAAGGAAAAAAAAAAAAGAAAACCAAAGTCAGATTAAAAAAATAAATAAAAATGACTCTCACCTTCTCTCTTAAAAAAAAAAAAAAGTTTGGGTTACGGCGCTTGCCTGGCATGCATGAGGACACGGGTTCGAACCCCAGCACCACATACGCAATAAAGTGTTATAGCAACAAAAGCCACATGAAAAACTAAATTAAACTGATTCTGTCTCTCTCTCACTGTCCCTCTATCTTAAAAAAAAAAAAAAAAGTTCATTAAAAAAATCAATGAGGACCCAAGTTCTCAAGTTGGATTCTTTATAGCATTGTGCCTATTTGCCAATAATACTCCAAAACTACTCAGGGCTTGATTGTTAAAGTTCAGTAGTTTAAAGTTCAGTAGTAAAGCCTGAATTATTCATTGAGAAGCTTTTAATATGCCTCTAATTTCTTAGACATCAAACACATTTTTAGTTTAGGCAGTCTCTAAAAATGCTTCTTAACAGGATCACATGTTTTTGTAATAGACTAAGAAAAATAAAATAAACAAATCTGATTGGAAGGACACAATATACTTCAAACAAAAGTACCACAACCTGGGTTATTTGGCATATCATCAACTAGTAAGTTCCAGAAATTGGTAGCCACATAAATTTTTAAAAAATAATATCAAGGGGCTGGAGCACTTGCCCGGCATGCTCGAGTACACGGGTTCAAATCCCAGCACCCATGTATACAACTAAGTGTTGGAGCAGCGAAGGCCATGTGAAAACCTTAATAAAAACTGATAAAAAAAAAAATAATATCAAGCCAGTATTCTTGGTTAATGTAAAAAAAAAAAAAGTTAAATAATACCAAAGTATCCCAAAATGAACCATTTTTGATGAAGAGATTATTTAAGCCTAGAGAATCTACAAGTTCATTTCTCACATTTGCATGTATAAACACTACTGTCATTTTTTTTTTTTTACCCCAGGGCTGAGGACCAAACTCAGGACCTTGCATGTGCTAGGCAAGCGCTCTGCCACTGAGTTAAATCCCCAACCCCACTACTGTCATATTTTGATAAGCAAAACAATAATACCATGATACTCTCCAGCACCTTATCTGGAGAAAGGTAAGAGTTCTGCCATTAATAAATTTTAAAACAAAGTCGGTCTTTGAAACATTTATTTATTTATTTAGTATTCTATTTTTAAAGTGAACACTCATTCACTACAATGAAGGAATGCTGTTTTACATGCTGGGAATATAACACTAAACACAAAACAATAGCCCTGCCATTAAGAAATTTACATTTTAGTAGCTGACTGAAAAACTGTGCAGACCTGTTTTATTTTGTTTTGTTTTGTTTTTGGGGGTGGGTAGTAGGAACTGAATCCAGGAACACTTCACCACTGACGAACATCTCTGGGCCTATTTACTTTTTTATTTTGAGACAGGTTCTTGCTAAGTTGCTTAGGGGCTTACTAAGTTACTGAGGCTGGTTTTGAACTTGTGATCCTCCTGCCTCAGTCTCCTTTGGCAGCTAAGATTACAGATGTGCACCACCACACCTGGCAGATCAACTTCTTAATACTTATTCTGCTTCTCTATGTTTTCATTGCTCTTTTATATAAGTACTATCAAAGAGTCTTGGGCTGTTTTAAAATTCAGGTTTGTATGTATCCAAATAACCTTCTATAGACCAGGCCTTACTTACATAAAAGTGTCAAGGAGCAATAAGAGAGGATTTTCAATTAATAAAAGCTGCACTTTGGATAAAACCGAGAACCTACTGGGGCACCATAAAATCTACTACAATTCTGAGTACCCCCACATCTAATCACTTCAAAAGTACAGATAAACTTTTAATGACAATGGAAGTGCCAAAGTCCCTAACTTTGTGTCTAAGTATATTCTAATCAGTTCTTTTAAAATTCCCCTATTGTTAAACAGCATAATCTCTTAAGTAAAAATTTCATGGACAATATCTTTATTTAGGGCTGCAGCGTTTGCTCAGTGGTTATGGCACCTGCCTGGCATGCGTGAGGACACCGGTTCAAAGCCCAGTACCACACACACAACTGTGTCGGAGCAATGAAAACCAGAAGAAAAACTAAGTAAAACTGATTCTCTCTTTCTCTTCCACTGTCCCTTCCCTCTCAAAAAAAAAAAAAACAAAAACAAAAAACCTATTTAAAATTCGAGTTCAAACAGAATAAACTGGCCAAGTTCTCAGCACATAAAAAGAATTTTAAGTATACAGATTTAAGTAAATCTAAGATACCTTTGAGGTATGAAACACTGAGAATTTCTGTGAGACATTTGACAAGTTCAATTTCTATGAGTCTTAATTTCTGCTGAAATTGAAATAGACTGTGCTGGAAGAGACAAATCTAAGAAATAAGGTCAAGAACGTTAACACTTATCCTTTAGTTATACAGTCTTTAGCTACAAAAAAGCGAAGAAAAAGGCCAAGTGCAGAGGCTCATCCCTATCCCCACTGAATCAGGAGGCTGAGGCAGGAGGACTGCAAATTTGAGGCTAACCTCCACAACTTAGCAAGACCCTGTTTCCAAAAAAAAAAAAAAAAAAAGGCTAGGAATATAGGAGTGGTACATCCCTATTTTGCAGAGGCAAAAGGTAAAGTAGTTTAAAAAATAAAAATAAAAAAGGAGGGGCTGTAGTGGTGGCTCAGAGGTTACAGCACTTGCCAGGCATGTGTGAGGATGCGGGTTCAAACCCCAGTACCACATACAAAACTAAGTTTCAGAGCAACAAAAACTAGATGAAAAACTAAATAAAACTGATTCTCATTCTCTCACAAGGAATCATACCATGAATGAATTTCAAATTCTTAAGGATACCACTCTATGACAACTCCAAAGTCTCATAAAAAATTCTTTAGTATATCCTCAAAACTCTGCCTAGGGGCTGGAGCGGTGGCTTAGCGGTTACGGCGCTTGCCTGGCAAGCACGAGGACACAGGTTCAAACCCCAGCACCACGTACACAATGAAGTATCTGAGGAATGAAAGTCACATGAAAAACTAAACAGATTGCTTCTTTCTCTCTCTGTCCCCTCTTTCTAAAAAACTCTGCCTAACATCTGCCTTGGCTTGTTCTTTCATTATGCATTTGCTGTTGATTGTATGATAACGATTCTTTCCTAAATGTAAGACTATAAACAAATAAAAAATGAATTTAAAAAAAGAAAAAAAACTCTGCCTAAATTCTTGGGGTGGAGCAGTGCTCAGTGGCTACAGAGCTTACCAGACATGTGTGAGGACATGCGTTCAAACCCCAGCACCACGTACACGATAAAGTCTCCGAGCAAAGAAAGCCACATGAAAAACTAAATAAAATTGATTCTCTTTCTCTGTCTCTCTCTTTAAAAACAAAAAAACTGTGCCTAAATTCTGAAAGGCATGACAATTACTTGTTTCCAGCCTTACATAAATTTATCTCATCTCTTTTCATCAGGCTGGCAAAAGAGAGAGCATTCCCTCCTGGTTTCCTCTGCAGGGCCCTTTAAAGAGCTTTGCTTTTTATTTTTTCGTGGTGCTAGGGATTAAAACCAGGGCCTCACACATGCTAGGCAAGCACCTTATCACTGATCTGCATCCACCCACAAGAACTTTTCTTAACTGTTTATCAAGTAATACAAGACACTTCAATTTTAAGGCTCATCTCTATGTTCTATGCCATAAGAAAAATGTTTCCAATTAAAACAGTGTTTTTTTTTTATCATGGAGTTTAAAATGCCTATTTGAGATGTAAAATGTGAAAAAACATATATCCTATCATCCATCAGAAAGAGTTTTACAAGAAGCAAAGTCCAAAAACAAGCATTCATCCTCTTTATTTAACATGAGTGATTAACAATTCCCTACAAAATAGGAAACATGCTGGAGGAAACAGAAAATATCAGTTTGAAGAAAGACAAAATGCCACCAGTTATTAAAGTTGAGTGATGCTTAATCACTGTGGTGCATGACTGTAATCCGAGCAACTCCAGAGGCTGAGGCAGAAGGATCACTAGTTCAAAGACAGTTCAGCAACTTAGTGAGGCCTAAGCAACTCAGGGAGACCCTATCTCAAAATTAAAACATAAATAGTGCTTGGGGATGCAGCTCAGTGGTGAAGTGCCCCTGGGTTCAAAGCCCCAGTAGCAAAAGAAAAAACAAAAAAGTCTACTCAGTTTAACAGTAAAGGAAACTTTAAAATCAATTACAGTATTTCTGAACTTACAGTGCCAAAGCTGTATATAATGCTAACCCAACTTTCCAACTGAGTGCTTTTAAAAAACTGTTCTTATGAACGGAAAAGCTTGGGATGGAGCAGTAGCTCAGCAGTTAAAGCTTTTGCCTGGCAAAAGCAAGGACATGGGTGTGAACCCCAGTACCACATACACAACGAAGTGTTGGCGCAATGAAAACCAGTTGAAAACTAAATTTAAAAAACTGATTCTCTATTTCTCTCTCACCATTCCTCCCTCTCTCAAAAGAAAAGAAAAGCTTATAAAATGTCAGCTTCTGTGAACAAACCCGTTACTGTAGATTTAAATCAGCAATCTGAACAAATAAACAACATAAGGGACGCAAATTCCTCTAACACTGTTAAAAAAAAAAAGTGCTGCCTAATAATTTGACCAAAAAAAATTGCGTATCATAATTGCATAATAAATTTAATAAATACGTACTGTTCCAGAAAGGACATCATGGGGGCAACAGTTGAGAAGGTGACTTTTGCACACTCTGTCATCACTGAATTTGATTCGCTGACGAGTAGTATCTCCTGTAATATAGAAAAGTTAATAACACTCAAGGTTAGACAACTGGAAAGTCTTTATTTCCTGAGAGCCCTGGTTTCACTAGCTTTTTATGTGTGGCTATACACACACACACACATTTATAAATCAGCTCAAGAGGGATTAGTGTTTTTATATAACATCCTATAGGAAAACTATTTTAGACAACATGCAGTTGCAATATGTGTACTGCACATGTAAATGAAATAGTCAAAGTGGAAAGCAATGCATTCTGTTAAACAGAGTACTTCAGAAAAGCACAGAATTTTAGAGCAGGAATGGACCTTAACAATTATCAAGTCCAACTCCTTCGTATTGCAGGTGAGGAAACTGAGGCCCCAAGAGGTTAAGCAACTTGCAGCAGACCCACTAAGAGAGTTTCTACTGTATACAATGTTCCCTTCTTGACAGTAAGTATTGATTTATTTTGTAATTATTTACATTAATTGAAAAACATAAAAAGTAATCTTGCAAACATTGCATACACACTGCGAATCCCCACTGAACCCCAGACGCCATTTCTTCCACTATTTTGTTCCAGCTGAAGTGTCTCCCTTTTGCTGCCGGGAGGAGTTAGAGAGGGTAGAATAAGGCGTTTAAGAGCGTACAAACCTGGAAGAAGGACTTACACACCAGTCAAACAAAGGCACATTGCCTAACTGAAATGTTAACTTTAATGACTCCAAAGGTTCCATCCCTCCAAGTTTTATGTGGTCTGTGCTATATATTGCCAAAGTGGGAACATTTAAATTCATTCTGTCTCCATATAAAACAATACACTTCCTAAGCAACAGAAGCATCCAACCGGCTTATCAAATATGGCTATCTACTCAAAACTTTAAAGAATCTATGGAAAAGAAAGGTAACTAGATCTAATAACAAAATATAGATGTTAGTACAATTTTTTTTTTTTTTTGCTTAGAATCTCTTTGGAAAAACAAAAGAAAAATTCATAAGGATGTTTCCTCTTTCTATATAAAATGATAAGCCCTAAGAAATGTAGGTGTTTTATTTTAGCCTTAAGTTGATATCATCAGTGATGAAGAAAACCTACTGGTGAATTACTGAAGAAAAAACTACTGATGCCAAAAGAAACTGTAAATACCTAGGTAGTTCACATGATGCGTGGAGCACTTCACTTTCATCCAGCAAGTGACTGAATCATTTAATTTCTGTATTTTCACATGTGAAGTAACAAGGTTACAACTTTAGCCCATCAAATGCTGTCATATTCAAGAGCTTAAATTCAATACTGTAGGGTAAGATTTTGTTCAAAGTGTTTTAAACTAAAAGATTCAAAAAATCATTCTAACTTGCAACCAGGGTATATACATTTTTAAGAATAATTTGTAGTTAACTAGGTTCAGAGCAGTTCAACAGTAGGTTTTCTAGAGGCTAGTTTCTACTGGGTTATTTCTGACACAATTTGGAAAAATCCATTTAGTGTTCACGCCTGCTACTATAATAAAGGTTATTTGATGGTCTGTTTTTCCTTTTAAACACAACTGCTTTTGTTCCACATTCATTAACACATCTGAAAAGTTAGTGATAACTCACGGCTCGGCGATTGCGGGGCCTTTCTGACACTCCCTTGCAGATTGAAGTAGGCAGGCATAGATACATTGAACCTTTACAAATGAAACAAGGGGCCAGATTGTTCAGTTTGTATAGAATAGACTCTGCCAGCAATTTCAATACAGCATCTAGAAGTACATGTCGACTGTAGAGATTCTTGTATATGAAAACAAAAGTGAACAAAATCAGGGTGTTTTATAGGTTTGTTTTGTTTTGTTTTTAACAATACTGACTTCACAAGTATAACCCCAGAGAAAAATATGACTGTAAGTAAAAGTCCAAGGCTGCAGCTCTGAAAAGGGCCTTTGGGGGCCAAGTGGGGTTTTTAAAAAATTGTCTCTAAAAAAGCATATTTCATCAAGCCTAATGAGTGCCTGCCTTAGGCTCATGTTGCAGTGATACTATGATAAACTCAAACTAGAATGTCAGAGCTGTAGAAGAGGCTTTCTGCACCCTGGCATTTAAGAAGAAAAATTTTGTTTGAAATTCGTACCCTAATTAGGTTAAGGATTTTAAAGTAGATAAAAAAAGAAACCAAACCTTTACATATCTAGGAGTCTCTCTGCCACAAGTATCTAAGCTTTCTGGCAATATAACAGCAGTGTCGTTAGTGCTTGTTCAACTTATGGCTCAAAAAAGCTAGGCCTCAGAATGCAATTAAGATTCACAGAAGTATTACTAATCAAACATTCCATCTAGTAGACTACCTGTTTTTACATAACAAATTGCATTAAATCTATCAATAAGGTATATGTGCCCTGAAGATACTCTATCAAATAAAACATGAACAATTCCAAATATGAATATAGCAAATAAATGGTAGCCCTGACAAATTTAAAAAAAAATCGGTCTTTATAAATGCCAAAAAGCATTTTAAAATAACTCCTCACTACAAAAGAATGGCTGCTCCATAATTATTTGATAGCAAACAATTTGTTGTAGCAAATACAACAAATACAGCTATCAAATATCAGCTATTCTAGTACTAAAACAAAATAATAAACTGAGATACAGAAATACCCTGAGAAAGAATAGCAAGTAAGGATCTGTTAATTGATATTTTTCAAGTTCTTATTTAAAGGACTTTAAGGCCAACATTTTAAAACAATTTGGCTACATAATAACCATGCTGCATTTAATAAATTTATTTGGGCTTATGCAATGAAAAGTGCAATTTGGCTAAATTAAGAAAGAATTTTAAAATAAAAATATTGGTAATTTTGGTTTCTGTCAGTTATCTGGCCCAAACCATGTTTAAAAAAAAAAAAAGAAAAAGAAAAAACAAAGTAAAACAGCACCCAATTAAAAAAAAAAAAAGGAAAAAAAAAAGACTACAAGAAAGAAACAACTATGAACCAAATCTCCTCATAATACAAAGAACTGTTTTATGAATTCAATGTACTTCATCTTTGGATTTTCTGGGCATATAGTCATATATTAGTAACCAATACATTTCCTCTCATATATCTAAAAAACAATAGGGGGAAAACTGCCTTGTCATACTGAGATTAGATCCAAATCGCAGAATCAACCTATTAGTGACCCTGTCCTCCGTGCCTGGTAACAGAGTTATGAACAGCTAAGACAGCAACCTACCCACAAGGAGCCCATTATTTTGCGAGAGAAACAGGAAATATAAATAACTAGTAATACCATAAGGTAGCATGATTCAAGTGCCAAATGGGTGTATCTAATACGTGCACCTTTAAGAAATTTTAAGACTAGAATGAGCAGCAAGGACTAACGAGGTTGGAAAAGGCTTCATGCAGTAAGTAGAAGCCAATATTTGAAAGATAGGATGTAGAGCAAAGAAGAAAGAGCACTCCACACTGTATTAATATCTTTGACAAAATTTACAGAGGCATGAAGGTTTGGGGAACACCAAATAAACCAAGTTGGGTGTTGGCAAATGAAATGGCTTCATGTAGGATTTTAGGACCAGAATAACATCCTTTGGGTAAAATTTAATGTCCTAATTGGTTTTTTCCAAACCAAATTTTTAGTATAGTTAATTTTTTAAAAAAATAATGGAACAGAAATTAGATCAAGCTATTTGAGACAACAAACAGTCCTCCCTATAAGATCATGGAGGTCCTTCTGCCCTATAACCCCACAATAATTCATTAGGCTTTGTTTATAACTATAATGCCAAGTTTTTTCAATTTTAAATTTGATTTAGAACTTTGGTTCGTGAACAGTTTTCCATTCAAATACAAACACCAGAAGTTCTATTAATACTTCCTACCAAGCAACTACATTCAAAAATTACAACTCTTATCTCCCTTTTGAAAGTTAAAACCCCTTCCTGAGTGTCATGAACTATAACCTTTATTTGAGGAACACTTGAATCACAGGTATACAATGAAAACTAGAGTGCATATTACTCCTCTCCAAGTCTTTTGTTAACGTAACAAAGTTCAAGGTGATACTGAGGCAGTCAGTTTCATTCAGGGAATAAGGGCAAGTCACTCTATAAATGAGGGCACCTAACCAAACTATTCATTGCTGCTATTCTCAAAATCCTCTTCTATCTGCTAGAGGGGAAAATAACCCCTTCATAATCCCCAACACTGCCTTTTATGGTCCAGCCTTTTCTGAAGTCACTTAAAATTTAGTAGTAATACTTAAAACCTCAGCCTATGTGGTATCTCACATTGTACAGGGTGCATGCTATTAGCCCAATACCCACCACTCCCCCCACCAGTCCCACCCACCCTCTCCCTCCCAAACAATAAATCAAACCAACTTTCATAGATGTGCTATTTTAAAAACATCAAAATTTTACTTTACCCATTCTGTCCGATGCTCCCTGTATTTTTTTAAGCTGTGAGTGGATGACCATGCTATGTGATCAACAACTGTGAAGGCTAAGCAAAAGTGAACTGAGTTTAGTATTGTAATTTCAAAAGAACCTTAAAGTTTGTAATATTTGACATATTTAATGGTATGCAGAATCCTATCTTACTGCATATTATCAGGCATTAATGGCAAGCAATTTATAAAAGCAACCTTTCTTTTTTTGGGTACAGAATTAGCTTAGAGCTTAGCTTAAGGAAAACAGAGGGAGGAGAAAAGACAACGGCACACAAAGCAATGGATGCATCCCCGTGTCTACTAACGGGCAGGGGCAGGGAAGCCCTCCCACATTTTCCAGTGTGGCAACCAAAGCCCTCCCCACAGGTACACTTATTAGGGGCCACATGTCACAGCTGGCTTGGGACAGGGCAGATCCCTTCTTTCTGAAATAAGATCCATAACCTTCAGTGACAGGAAAACTAGAGCCAGAAAGATAAGTGTAGAACTGAAAACTTAAGGCTACGTTGTTTCCCCAACTCCTGGAATTCTGAATCCCCTTCTCTCTTATTACCATTTTTTCCAATATAATCTGCAGAGTCCACACAAAAATGTGGGAACTACAGAAAACCACAGCCAGTTCCCAGTTTACTCCAGGGCAGAAGTGACCCTAAGAAGTACACAAGTAAACCCTGTGTCTTCATGTGGAGCCAAGGTAAAAAAGGAGACAACTGTTGCAATGGTGACTAGCATTCAGGAACCAACCTACTCACTTTTGCACCATCCTCACACTTTCTCAACAGCTCTAACTTCTCCCACCTACCTTTGTTGTTGTTCCTTTAGAATTAACCTATACAAACCCTTTTGCAATTACCCTTTTTCTAAAAAAAAATTAGTCCTTTACTCCAAGTTTCCTTGTTAATAAATAGTTTAACCCACTGCATATTTAAGCACTTCTAAGAATAAGATTCATTTTATAAAAGGACTCAATGCCGTGTCTTAATATGATCACAAATGTTTTGACAACACTTAATACAGCTTGAAACATGTTATACTTTTCAGACATATGTTCATTACATAAGAGAAGAGTTATAATGGTCTGCCTTCCAACTATAGTATCAAGTAATTTCTTTCTGAACTTATAAACCTGTACTGAGTATTAGCAGCAGCTTTTCTTTGCTCCAGAAAATGCAAACACAATGGGTACTACTATAAGCTCAAAACGGCTATTCCTTGTAACCCTTTGATTCATATGGTCCTATAGGTTTATAATTACAAATAGGTACTAACATCACCCCCCAACATAATCCCCATTCAAAAAATTTTCTAACGTATAATGTCCACTTTAGAAAAAAATTTCCAAAACAAGCTCATTCTTGATGGATATGGTCAAAGTTTTAAAGATTTAAAAACTAGTCCACTCATCTATGAAAATCCATGTAACAAAATTTATAAAAGAATGAGACTGGGAAACAGTCTTGGGAGTAGGAGAAAAAGTTTGTAGGATCTTTAAGAACAGAACTGTGATGATAGAAATGTGAGAACTCAAATATTAATGTGGCTACATTCCAAGGCTCAAT
This sequence comes from Aplodontia rufa, assembly GCA_004027875.1. Classification (NCBI taxonomy): domain Eukaryota; kingdom Metazoa; phylum Chordata; class Mammalia; order Rodentia; family Aplodontiidae; genus Aplodontia; species Aplodontia rufa. The sequence goes on from PVKS010004789.1 coordinate 85,411, forward strand.
TTCACCCCTGGCCCCAACTCTGTTGTTTGTCATTATACAAGCAGAGTCTTGGCAGCTGACAGGGATCAATACTTTCATTTAGTAGTTGGGGGGTGGGGCAGGGAGAAGTTGCTTTATGAAACCTATCAGCGTATTTCTATTCTTAGATTTAAGAAAGACATTATAAAAGCCTGAAAACTTACTAAAGAATTAAGTTATAAAAGCAGGTTATACAGAATTTAAGATATATGTAATAAAAAGTTGCAGCCTGCTAAATTTTATATTTTGATACTTACTTACAGAGCTGCAATTCTGATACAGTAACACTCGTACTCTGGATATCTGGTGCCTTCTATCATCCAGAATTTTCTATACACAAAATTAGAAGTAATGAAAGCTATCTTTGGCTACGAAGAAATAGCTGAAAAGAATCAAAGAAAAAGTGATTGGCTGACTTATCTATTAAAAAAGACAAATTCTCATTGGTTGGTGACAGCTATAAAAACCAACAAAAGCATCCCCAAATCTAAAATCAACAAAGAAAAGAAATGAAAATATCAAAAGACAGATGACAGATAACCTAATGATAAAGGAAGTTAAAATGAAAAACAGAGAATACAATGAAGGAGACGTGAGCCTTAAAATACTGAAACAACACAGTAGAATTACTGTGCCGTACCTGATACACAACAAATCCAAAAGGATTTCCTCTGGGAAAAGAAGGAGACCATGAAAGGGACCATAATGGACTTCATTTGCAACGTTTTATTTGCTTTTTAAATCTCAAAAAACAGTCAAAGCAATATCATTTACTCATATGTTTATCACACTGTCCTTTGTACTTTCTAAAGTATTTTCTTCAAAATCAGATACTTATAACCAGTGCCATAGAATGTGTCACTAACAGTTCATGTGTAAATGTGTACTCCCCATTAGATTTGTTTCCTCTAGATTATTTTATCAGAGTTAAAAAAGAGGACCGAAGCAAATATATCTGTAATTTCTAAGAAAATGAAAGGGATGAATGAAGCAACTCAGCAACCTGGAGATACTAAGGAAGAATCTACTGCTATCAATAATTGCTATCAATAATTACCCAAAGCACGTTAACCTATATCTAAACCACCACTGTGGGAAAGCATTCACTCTAATACCATAAGGTGAGTTAAAGGTAACAGAAGTTTCTCACAATACTAATTAATAACGTGATTTGCAGATTCTAAGGTGAATCAACTGAGTTTTGTCCTGCTCTGTTCCCCCTGTCTATAATGCAGAATCACAGCCACTTTCCCAGAGTTTCTACTCCAGGGTTCTTTTCATATTCTCATGAGGAACTGGTTGGTGAAATTCTCCAGAACTGATGACTTCCATAGACCAGAACACTATAGGAGAGGTGAGAAATCATGCTAACTGAGGTAATTTCACCCTGGTAGTCAAAAAGAACCTCTCCAGAGGTCTCCTAGATTTCTCCATCTCATAGGCTTCTATTTCTGGCCAGGCATTTCTACCTATGGTCTTGGGTATGTAAAGCTCAACAGTTTCCTCTCACATGAATAACTGGAATAGTATTTTCCAAAGTACGAGATCTGCACAAAAGATGATTTTGGATGTATTAACTAAGTCCATTAACAAGACATTTTAAACATCATGATTAAGTCTAGAAAGAAGTTTCCATTTGACAACAGTATTTAATAAACCTGACAAATTCTTTTTCTGTTATTGTTGTTTGTTTTGAAGTACTGAGTATTTAACCACCAAGCTATCCCTAGACCTTCTTATTTTAAGACAGAGTCTTGCTAACTTACAGAGACAGGCCTCAAACTTGTGATCCTCCTGACTTAGCCACCTGAGTCTGTGGGATTACAGACATGTACCACTATATCCAGCAACAAATTTTAATTTTTAGCACAGAAAACATTAAGTGACAACAGAGCCTGGCTACTATATGTCTATACCACACCATGTTATTTTCACTGCAATTATTTTTACGATAATAGTAAACTTCATGTTCAATTAATTTGAATTTTCAGAGAGTGAATTGAAAAAGAAACAATACTAAATAAATAGAGACAGTAAAAGACAATAAAGGTGATGTGTGACTAACATCCAGGAAACATTTACCTGGAACAGGGCTTCTTGAACTTTTAATGTGCATCAGAATCCCTTAAGCTTATCTCTTCTTTTTCCCTCCACACTGGGGATTGAACCAGAAGTGCTCTACCACTGAGGTACATCCCCAGTCCTTTTTGTTTCATGAGACATAATCTTGTTAAATTGCTGAGACTGGTCTCAAACTTGTGACCTTCCTGCCTCAGCCTCCCAAGTCCCTGTGATTACAAACATATGCCACCATACCCAGCTTAAAACACAGATCTCTGGTCTCCATTCCCAGAATTTCTAAATCAGTGGGTAGGCCCCAAAATTTGCATTTCTAATTAGTTCCCAATTGATGCTGAGGGTTCTGGTCTAGAGGCCACAGTAACCTACAACAATGATCAAAACGCTTTACTGTGAAGGACCAGATAGTAAATATTTTAGACTCATCTGCCTATGACTACTGCAACTATTTACTGTAAGGCAAAACAATCATGGGCAAAACATATATGAATGGGCATGAATCTGTTCTAATAAAAATTTACAAAAAGGGAACCATATTATCATCCCTTTATCTGAAACACATCTTTCAATCAACTGAATTGTGTAAATTATCAATAGGGTAGAATACAGTACAGAATAAGGTATATGATACATACTATCCAATAAATATGTGATCTCTTCTAACAAAAAAGCAAAGATTTGAAAAGTTTAGCTCTAAAAGAGAAAATTAAGGTGTGCAGAAATCTGAAGTCTCAAGAAAATAAAAAGCAAAACAATTTACCATATTCAGAAGGCATGACAAAAGATTCAGCAAGGGCAGCTGGTTAAATTCTTTTCACGTTGAATCAAATAGGTCAAACATCAGTTGTACATGGTTCACAACTAAATTAGAACATATGGGTCAATATTGAGTGAGTGCTTTTGAGAAAAGTTTTAAAGATTCCTTTCCCTGACCAATCTTAAATAGTAAAATATGACATTTATTAAGATGACTGAACTACATATTACTTTCTGATGCCTTTGACCTCTCAAAGCCATAAATTAAAACATGAAGCTGTAGACCATTTCAGAATTCTTACAAAATACTTTTCTCTATATCCTCAATTTATAAAGTTCATCTATTTTGGCCATGCCTTCCAATGTCTACCTTAACAGCTTCTAGTACATGAGATTTAAATCAAAAAAGGAGTAATTTTTCTGCAGGTGATGAAGCTACAAGATTCCTGTAAGAAATGTATCCTCTTTCATTCCCTAATGCCATCACTAGTAACATGTTCCAACCTCCTTCATCTTCTTAGTCTACAATTTTCTGGTAAACTGATTAAGTTGGGTAGAACTATTTGTTTCCTCAAAAGCTATTCTAACAGCATTGACCTTTATTTATTTTTTTTTTAGTTAATTTTTTTATTTTTTTGTCTGGTTTTTATTTTTTTTCCACTTAGTTATGTATGTGGTGCTGGGGATTGAACCTGCATCCTCGTGCATGTCAGGGAAGAGGAGCTCTACTGCTGAACCACCTCTCCAGCCCTAACAGTACTGAGCTGTAAGGATTCTGCCCATTCCAAATGCCTTTTTGGAATACCATTCTTGAGAAGCATCTTATTTATCTAGTCTTTCCCAGACTTAACTGACCTTCAGTTTCAAGATACCTGCCTATCTTTTCAGCCCCTCTGCCTGCCTAAACCTTCTGCAATTTTAAGCTTCACTGACAGAACACTGACTCACTAAACCTGACCTTGGCCCAGGGCACCTATTTGCATTTGAATTCCCAGTCTTGAACTACCTTTTATCATCTTACCTCATTATACCAAAACAGAACCAAAGAATTTACTTGCTGCTTATATAGCTTATGCAAAGATAAATATTTTTTGTTTCAATTTATTTATTTATGTATTTTTTACCTGAAATAACGACTCAGAAACATAGGCTTACTGGAGGAGAGCTAAACAACTGTAGAGAATCCAAGCACAACACAGGGTTCTATGAGGTGATATTTCTACTGTTTTCTGGGCTGCTCTGCAGATAAAAATATTAAGAGTTCAAAATGAGGGAAAAAAATTTTAACTGACTCACTATATAGGTACCATAAGAACTTTTAATGGTTTGGATATGCCTACAACCAAGGTAAAGTCAAAGTTGATGAAATTCAGAGACACTACTATTTAGCTTTAGGTTTGCTGAAGGTTCTTGTTTTAAAGAATTTACAAGATCTAGGCTACCATATACCTTGTTATTATGTCAAAAATGTGTGCTTGTACATTAAAGGCTACGCCTCCTTCACTTAAAATGAATGATCCAAGTGGAATAAATGAATGGCTCACAATTGACCAAGAAATTAATATGGTTCATTACATTAATGAGAGAAAATTAAGAGAAAATGTGTTCAATGTTGATGGCAAGTTGAGAAACACAGGTTAAAGATGATTTTATAAAGAAGAAAATCCACTGAAGGAAACACCACTTCAGTCTTTGACTCTAATTTTGCAGAAAAGCAGTAATGTTACACTGTCCTACAGATTATAAAGCTACACATTGATAAGCATATTAAGAACAAGTAAATTACTTTGTGAATTTTATATTCCTGGGTATCTCCTAAGATAAGTATCCTTTCAAGTTTTGTACTGTATAAACTATAACATACAATATAACTAATGAAGAATATTATGATTAATATCCTCTATTAACTAAGAAAGGGTATCATACAGTTTAATAAGATTAACACCAAAAATAGCTAAAATTATCTGAAAGCTTTAA